>JBCAUA010544249.1:0-31878 GCA_038406235.1 Peronia verruculata | reverse complement strand
TAGATAGATAGATAGATAGATAGATAGATAGATAGATAGATAGATAGATAGATAGATAGATAGATAGATTGATTGACACGAAATCCAATACAGCAGTAGCACACGAGGACTGATTATTTCGTTTCACGACTTTGTTATCTACGTGCATATTTTAACGCACAAAGTTCTTCCGCCCAAACTTTCAAAGTGCATGACGAGTCCTTAGTTACACCGGTCTGTCGTTGCCACATTCTTCAAGATTCCATACCCTAACGCTTTGTCATTCAACAATGTGATAATCGAACCTGAAAAATACATGACAGTCCCATGATGCCAGCAGCCCGTGCAAGATGTTGGAGTGTGGAATTATGCGGGTGTCTTCTTGTATTGTTACTTTACTGCTACTTGATTAGAGATAGATCTAGATCTAACTTGTCCTCTGAGAGCAACGAATCGCAGGCGAATGAACTATTGATATGGCACTCAAATTATCAAGAAACAGCCTCTGCGGAATCTTCACTGCTTAACAGCCAGCCACTCCAAGCTTGTATGTAACAGATTACTGTCCAAACTACATCTGTGAAAAATTATCGTGTGTTTTGCTTTATTCCCTTCCATTTCAAAACAGTCCAATCTCTAGTCAGTATATGACTCAACATGAAAAATGATCGTTCTATATCTGGTCAAGATATAAAACATCAGCAACAGCAAAAACAAATGTCTTTTGATCAGTTTAATTTGTATTATTTCAGTTGTGATGGTCCAAATATTTGTGTTAATCAAAACTTTTTTTCACCTGATTGTTAGAGCTGACAGAAAATACACAAGAGGACTATAACTGCATCTTAGTGGTCATTTAAAAAAAAAAAAATTCAATTTTTTATGTCATACAATATATCTCCCCATGTGTCCTGCTGTTTCACAGGTTCTTTCCATGTCAGCTGGTTTGAAGTGAGGCTTGTTACACCTCTTTGTTGGGAAGGATTTCTGAGGCTGCCAGTCAAGGGCTATGTAGACATCACCTTTGATTTGGAATGTTGTGACACTCAAAGTTTATGTGACAAACAATTTGCCTTCCAGTGGGTGTGGAGGTGGAAAAGTATATATTCCAGGGAAATAAAACGTTGCAGGTATAATCTTCTTACATTTGCTGTCAATAATAACTGAAACGGCACACGATAAAATCAGGTGCTTGTCAAACTGAGCTGACCAGAGAAATCGCATGCTTTTCAACAGTGTGTGAATTTTTAACACATTTTTTTTCTTCACACATCCCTTCTATATCAATGAAAAAATACATATCAAAGTCAAATTTGCAGTAATAGTTTGAATAAAAGCCCCAAAAATGTAATTTAGTGCTGTGATCTGACAAGGACTAACAAGGATTTACAAATTTATCTGCCATTTTCTCACTAAACTTCAGCTGCTGCAACAGGCCAACCCCATCATCTTTGATTGCCAATATCTCAACTTGTATTTAAGGAAGAACAAAACATGTTTCACACACAGAAAGGGAAATGAATAATCTTCACGGTGATATCAATAACTCTATATGCTTGAAATATGACAAGTACCTGATTTCATAGTGTCATGTCTCAATTATAGATAGATAAAGATGGAAATCATTAGAGCAAGAGACATACATACAAGTTGTTGCACATTGTGATCTTTGCACGGAATTTATGAAATACCAGAGTGAGTTTTTATTTTTGTTTTGTTTTGTTTGTTTGGGATTTAACATTACATCAGCAGTCCTAATATGGTGGGTATATGTACGCATAGACAAGCTGATTTTAGGGACAGTGAAGGAAAAGTAATTGCTCCGTTGAAAAAAAATTCACATAGATCTTTGGAGGAAATTCATGGTCATTTTGAGATCATACATGTACTTGATGATCAATCTGATGCATTTCCCTGTCTTGGCTAGTCTGGATAGGATTTTTCCCATCCATATTTATTTCATTTCAGATTTTCTAGAGTATGCAGAGTTCCAACAGCAGCCATCTTCAGATCCTTTAGCACAAATCCATCCTTGACCATACTGATCTATCATAATTACAGCTCTTATTTTGGGCAAGTCACTCTGGCCAATGGAAAACCAGACTCACAAATCAAAGGTCAACCTTTTCTAGAACTTGCAATAATAAAGGGAACGGGACCTGTAACAGGAAAAAACCCAGAAATGTTTAAAGCTGTGATATTCTTGAAAGACTTTGGACAAGACAATCAATCAACTGTACAGGATAAGAAGATGAGGCAGTTTCTAGCTGAAGAGAACTCAACAACAGACTTACAAAAACCACCCTCTTTCTCCAGTGAATCAGAGAATATAAATTTGGCTAATGTGTCTCGAATCAGTTCACATTTGAAATTTGGTAAGACTCTTAATAAAAGTAAAATGGCCGATGAGTGGACAAATGCCGATTCAAAGTTCTCTCTGCGCCAGCCGCTTCTTAAACTTCTTGACAGGAGTGAACAACTATTGAACCAAAGATATTCATCCACACAGACCAGTAGGGAGAATGGAGGAAGGAAAGATGTTTATAAATCTGTGAGAAATAAACAATTTTCACATCCCGCTAACTTGTCCATAAATCTACTCACTGCTGATCCCATCTGGAAGGATTTCATTTCAAAAGCTTTAACTCAAGGATATTCTGTTGCCAACATCGCCCCATCACATTTTGCCCATGAGAAAAGTATAGGATTGTATTCCAAAGTCAAACTTACGATGAGCTTTGTCTCACAGTTAGGCAACAACTCCTCTGGACTTGTCCAGGACCATGAAAAGCAAAGTGCAGATGTAACTGATGCACACCACAGTACTGGTGAAGATCAAATTGTTCCTGAGGTTTCAGACACACTTGATAGAGAATGGACACATGCTGCTCGAGTCACCACAGACATTGAAATCCTCAGCAACAGCAAAGTGAAACAAGTCCATGAAAAAGATAATGTGAAGTTTCAAGATGTTAAGTTACGGACCAACAAGGGATACCACAAAGACTCAAATATGGGAGCTCCTGATAACTCAGAGGCTGTTGTTTTGCCCAATTTGCCAAAGCACAGAAAGAAGCAGAGACGTGGTAAAGAAGACAACCACCATAATGTGGTCCAGGTGCGAATAAAGCGCCGAGCAGGCATTCATGAAGCAGATGATCTTGCCATCCTCATGCAGGGTGAGAGCGCAGCGGACAAGAAAAGGATTTCTGAGATGATCGCCTCAAACTTTGTCAACGGTGCGGGTTTTTCAGATCCATTGCTAAAGCCAGAGTCTGTAGAAGCCAAGGCGGAGATGTACACCAATCCTGAGTTGGCCAAGTTGGTGCAGAGCCTGAAGATTGAGAAGACTAAGGAGGAAGATGACGAAGTGGATTCTGATGTTGTAAAACACAGACAGGTAATGGGAGATTACTCAAATAGTTTCATAAGTAGATGAGAAGTCACTAATATTTCATGACAGATCAACTGGTAGTGTAGATGGCAAAGATTTTACAGATGTAGACAGTTGCTGGTTAAATTGTGGATACTCCAAAATATGCTTTTTGTTAAATGTTTGCCTCTTTTTTTTTCTCATTGTCATGTTATTTTTTGCAAACCAGGTAATAGCAAATAACTATTGGCCTAAGATATTCGAGTAATTAATCTTATTTTTTAGAAATTCTTTGTATATTGGTTACAACTTACAGATGACGCTGATATTTATTTGTGATGAAAAAAAAAAAAAAGCTATTCCTCAGAATATACATGCATATGGTGATTTGATTACAATGTTACAATAGGCCTTAATATGGTTGAACAATGATTTTTAACATAGCAAAGTTATACTTTGTTATACTTGGCATTCTTATGTTAGTTATACTTCATTATACTTCAGATTCTTATGTTAGTTATACTTCATTATACTTCAGATTTCTATATCTGTATCAGTTAGCAAATTCTATAGTGTATAGCTATAATGTGGTCTTTTTTACATTATGTCAGAGAAAAAAAGGAATGAAAATAGAGAATGAATGAGAAAGAGAGAGAGAGAGAGAGAGAGAGAGAGAGAGAAAGTTTTTTTTCCAGATATGTGTTCTTGTCCTCCTTTGCTAACTCAGAACTCTGTGTGTGCTCTGCATCCCTGAGTTTGATTGACATTTTCAAAAGAGAAAGTTAAGACTTGCTAAATGAGAGCGCGTCATCTGTATTCCCCAAGTTTGATGAGAATTTACAAGAGAGGAAGTTGAGAAAAGCAATCAGGATGAAGAGGATGCAGCTGGCCAAGGCCAAGTCCGACCTGGAGCAAATGACCGCAGCTCACAGGGCTGTCCTGTCTATGGGCAGGAGTCGACAACAAGTGACCAGGGTGGCCATCCAACAGGCTGAGGCTGAGGAGAGGGTCAACCATCTGAGATCTGAGTTACGCAGTTTGAGGACGGAGATGAGACAGCTGAACCGCATAGGTCTGTGTGCGTGTGTGTCTGTCTGGATTTCTCTGTGTCCTTTGCATATATGTCTCTTGGTGTCTCTGTAGCAAGAAGATTGTAGTAACCACCGCATTTTCTATGACAGTTCCTCTTTTCCTGTAGGATGAGGATCATTGATTTGAAATTCATGTCCCATAAGGAAAAACTGACATAAGCCATATATCTACTGCTGGATTTTATGTATCTTTTTGTTCTTGTTTGTATGCCCTTGCTAAACCTATCTTGGTGACTTGAATTTGCAGAGATGTTGCTGTTCTGTATAGTTGGTAGCTAAAGAGAGAGTGTCAGTTCATGAAATACAATCCCGTTCATCATAATAATTACAGCGATGATGATATCAACCTTGTTCCTCTCACAAACAATCTCAAATGACTTCACAGTACCATCTTGAAAAAAGATTATAGCAATCACCTCAAAGAACTGGAACATTGATGAGATTTTATCACATTGATAGAGGAACATAATCCTGACTTTAACCTCTGCATACAAAACTGTTGTCCACATTGGCATGGTTGATGTTCTGATCATTGATTTTGCTTGTTCATTTCTCAGTTCCTGTCAAGGGAACCCACAGGAAACTTCACGGCCTGGTAGTCATGGACGTACGTACTGCACAAAGTGATGGTTATAAAAACTAATGGCGTAACTGAGATGGCATCATAACTCGACATCTGATGGCCAGTAAATGATAATGACTTAATTAAAAGAGGACATTCCTGTAAATCTGTTTATAAATCATTTCCTAGTAGATGTAGCTGAAATCTACCACTGACTGTAAAAAATAATCTAACAGATCTAAAGACACCAACTTTGAAAATTCTTAGAAATGGAAAATTCAGTTGGATTTATCTAGAGAACATGAAGATGTGTTTTGGACAAGTCAGTTGGTTAAAATCAAATGTGAGCTAAGCCAGTCAGTAAAATTCGGCTGGCAAAAGTTGATAATGGCTTGGTTGTTCAGCAACATTTTTATATTTTAACATCTCTTGTGTATTTTGTTGCATGTGATGTGTTTTGTTCCTTGTGAATGTTGTTAGTCTGCTCACATTTCTGTTTGTATTATCCTGAAAACCTGCGAGAATTAGGTAAATGCAAGTTTAGAACTATATTGTTGTAAATTTTGAACATATTTTGGTCAGCTTTTTATCTACAGTTCAGAAAATTTCAAAGCATACTCCTATGTTTACCAGGAATATGGACTATCTTTAAAGCATTTCAGAAATATACATTTCATATTTTTCACAAATATAATTTTATGTTTTCCAGAAATATAACATTGTGTCTTTCTAAACATGCTCTATTTTTTTCCCCCAAAATACTCTTATATTTTCCAGAAATGCAGTTCATTGCTTTTCCACCAGAATATTTCTTTATTTTTTCCGCAGGAGTGTCATTGTGTTTTCATATATATTTTATGTTTTCCAAAATTTCTGTTTTCCAAGAATATCTTTTGGCCATTCCATCATAGCTACTTGTTAGGCATTCAAAGTACAGAGTAGGGTATTTAAATTTTAACATTATCTCAGCTTTAAAGATGTTCACTTTTGTCCAACAGCCTGTGTGGAGTGAGTGGTCTCCGTGGAGCAAATGTTCTGCCTCGTGTGGAGCTGATGGGTTCAGTATCAGACGACGTGACTGTGACACATTGCCAGATATTCCATGTGATGGTGTCAGCTTCGATATGCGTCCTTGTAATTCAGGGGTCAAATGTAAAGGTGAGCTTCAGTCAGAATCTCTGGCATTGTGAGCATAGCTGTACTAGTAATGGCATTGGTAATAATGCTAGCTATTCCTTGATTTTATTCAATCATATGTTGCTGTTGACATTTCACTGTTTACTGGTCTTGAATGGGAGTCAGATGTTAAGGACACCGCAGTGCAAACTATTTTCTTATTTAGTTCCACGTTTAATGATTGTGAGGAAGGCCTGAGTTAAGTCTATGGCACTTTGCAGTCAATCCTTAAACGGCATTTAAATTAAATTTAACCAACTGTTCAGTTGTAGAGGTGATTGTTGCCAAGTACGTCAGCTGCTGCGTGAGTGTAGGGTAAGCTTAGTTGATTGTTATACCGTCAGTCCCTGGCTTGTGACCAGTCATTGTGACCTTTGGTCTCTGTCTAGCGGTAACGTTTGTTCTCTGTTCAGTGTCAACATCAATGTTTTCCTCCGTCCAACCAATGTTATATATTTTGTGCTAACTTTGTCATGTTTAAGTGTGTCCACTTCACAGTGCTATCTTTGTCCTATGTCCAATGTTAACTTTGCTCTCTGCTTGTCATCTGTTAAGTGTTAACTTTGTCCTGTGCAGGGGTTAACTTGGTCTGTTCCCAGGGTTGACTTTGTCTTATATCCAGTGTTAACATTTTGTCCTATGTCCAGTGTTAACTTTATACTATGTCCAGTGTTAACATTGTCCTCTGTCCAGCTCACTGGCAGGATTGGGGTCCCTGGGGTCCCTGCTCAGTCAGCTGTGGCTCAGGTTTGAGGGCTCGGAGCCGTGTCTGTGTCTCAGTCAGTAAAGGCGTCAAATGTGTGGGTCACTCCTCCAGGCTTGAGAAATGTTCCCTGCCCAAGTGTGAGGTCAGATATTCAGTGTTTGTTTGTTGTGTTCAATTCTGTCCTAGATGAATGAAAATGCTATTGTGTTAGACTGTTTATGTTTAGAATATTTATCAGGCAGCCGTCTTGTATGCTTTCCTGGAAAGTGAAAAAGCATTGAGCGTCTCCACTGGGTCTGTTCAGGTAGTATAGATTAAAGCACTAAACGCTTGGACACTGCACGGCAATGATGCTTTATATATGTTCTCAGCTATTGTTATTGTTGATTATTATTATCATTATTATTATTGTTGTTAGATTTGATAGTTCATATCTGACTAAGGATAAACCTGGAAATCCGGGATAGAGTGTTTGTACCCTGTTTTAAAAATTGGAACACTTAGGTTTTTGTGTTACACTCCAGCATGAAAACCCACAACAGTAGCAGGGACAAGATTTGGGGAAAAACCAAACCCAATGCAGAAGTACATCAGGTGTATTCCTATGACATCAAATCATTAACCTTACTCACTATTATTATTAGGGGGGGGGGTGCATATGGGTTTATTATGCTCACAGTGAAGAGTTTTGGTCATACATTTCCTATCCACCGTAAGAGGGCCAAACCAAAATGTGAGGCAAGCTTGTCAACAGTTTTGAAGTGTTTGTACTCTCTGCTAAAAATAGACATGGGGATTTTCACAGTCTGAACAAAATCTGTTTGCCCCATGGCCAGTGGGATGGGAAGCTGTTGGAGCAGCATTTGTGACATAGTGACAATCTTCCGCCATCCAACAGAATGGAAAGCACTTAGAGCCTGTACTTTACAGAGATAAGTGGTAATATAAATGCTCTCGGCCATAAATGCCCCCTGCTGTCTGTCGCGGTTATCCACAGGTCATGTTGTATTGGTAAGACAAAGACTATTTTGTGTGACCGAAATAAATTTTAGTTTGTTTTTTTTCTGCCTGGCTGTTTGTTTTCTCTTCACTTTCTTTGTCTTCATGATTTCGAGATGTCTTTCATTTTTTTTTCATTTTTGGCTCCGTCCCCTTTCAATCTTTTGAAAGTTTTACCTTTTATTTATCAGTTCTCAAACAAAAATATCAAGAAAAGCGCCTAAAGTATTTTCATTTAGCGCACTTGTATGCAACAGTTCAATGAATTTTGGAAACTTTTTTTTACTTGGATTGAATAAATAGATAAAATGCAAATCCTGTTATATTCTTATGTCTTTATTTTATAAGTTATGTCAGCATTGTCAAAGTATATCTTGTGATCTATTCCAGGCTATGATGGAGATATCGAAAGTTCTTCAGGCTGAACAAAGTGGTGGTGTCGGTGGTAGTGGTGGTGGTGGTAGTGGTGGCAGAGGTGGTCAGTTGGCTGGTGCTGTGGGCGGAGCTATGGCAGGAGGGGCAGCTGTGGTGGGCACACAGGGAGGTCACAAATACCCACCTCCAAAGCCACCCCTGCAGGCTCATCCAAAGTATGGGGGTGAGTACTATAATGTGTTGGTTTTACTCATTAGTGCAATGCAACTGGGGGATGACAAAAAAAAAGCTGTAAATTTCAAAGTGCAAAATTCAGATCTCTGTGGTCTGCTTATCACTGCACATGTTTGCCGCTGTTGAGGTCATTGTTTAATGAGAACTACACTTTGCAAGCTGTTGGGGTCAAAGGTTAAAATCATAACTATTGAAACAGCCTCGGATATGATAAAAGTGTTTTCTAGGCCATTATGTTGTCAAATGGACGAAAAGAGTAGGTCTACACGTGGTAATAGCCACCCCTGGAGAGCTGAAGATATTCACCGAGTCTCAAGAGTATCTTCTTGCTTGTTTACTTTAATTCTGTTCAGAGTGACGGGGACATCCATGAGTGAGTTGCACACCAGCGCCCTCTATGTTAGTCTGTTTTATGTGAGGGCCTGTGTTTCTCTACCTGTTCATTCCTCGATGTTGTCTGCCCGTTTGTACCTTTGACACTGCATCATTTTGCCCTCACTAGTTTCTTGGAGGATTGTTTTGTCAGTCCATCTGATCTTGTAGATGTAGCCATACTAATATAGCCCCACCTCTTGTCTTCCACTATTGCAGGCAGAAAGTCCTCCCCGCTCTCCCCCTACGTGTGGGGGGCGTGGGGTGAGTGGTCAGTCTGCTCGGCCAGCTGTGGGGAGGGTACTAGGTCAAGGGCCAGGCTGTGTGTGGACAATTCCCAGAATTCCCCGGTCAAAGTGCTGACAAAGCATTGTGGACGGGGCCCACACCTCCAGCGCGGAGGATGTCTGGGAGCCTGTGTTACTGGCCTGGCTGCTGGAGGAGGAGTAGGTGGGTGTTAAGTCTGTCTCAGGGCCACAGGTTAGGATCTTTGCTCTCCACCAGCTCACAGGGTGTAGCTTTCTTGTGAAGTCATTCAGCACTTGTCACTTACAAAACATCTGTGTAATGTCTGCCCTCAGACCGTGCTGACCACTGCATGTGGCCCACATTGTAATGGTGAGTTTCTGCTGTGTCTTATCCATTGCTCTTATGCAATACATTAATTGCCTGGTTTTTCAGGTCCAGGTCAGGAGGACTCTGTATAAGCCTTTATTTACAGCTGAGGTTGATAAGGAGATTCAAGCTTTCTGGATGCTTAAGAAACTAAAACCTGTGCCTGACACCTAGTTATTTAGTTCATTGTGTATCATCAGAACTTTACCTATGACAAATGCTTGTGTTGTTATGATACAAACTTTCCCTCACATTTACACTTAACAGTCTGCTTTGAAAATGTGTTGAATCTCCTCTCATGATAAGTTGAGTTTCTTACCCTCACCTATCAATTTCTCATGATACTGTACATAAATGAATATTCAATGAGAATACTTTTGTCTTTATCATCACTTCATCTTTTGCATGGTCAGTCCTTAGAGTGTTATTGCTGGAACACCAGGGTGTTTTAAATCATATCCAAATGCGTTTCCAGAAATGCCAAGTTAGGTCCAACGGCAATATTTAAGTCCAGTGTGCTCGTATAAATCATATCACTCTTCCTTGAAGAGGGACTCAATGGCTATATATAAAAGTGGAAGTTTTAGACTGGAGCAACTGTTGACATCGACAAAATATAGCTTGATTTTAGTTCTGGAAGCCTTCCGAGCAGGTATTCTGCAGAAAGACAACATCAGCACTGACTGTGTCATATAGTACATTCGCTCCTGCATTGTTGTGTTCATATCTGCATCCTCAGCTGCTGCAGGTGCTGCGGCCGCTGGTTCAGCCAGTGTAGACCTGGCTGACATTCACCATGATGCCTCAGTGTTAGAACACAGTGGTCAGGAAGCTCCGTACATTGCCGAAAAGCAGGGGGAGGGAGGAGGTATGGAACATTTGTATAACTGAGTACTCATGTCATTTCTCTTATCTCTACTACAAATCTGTAACAAAACGCATAAAAGGTTTATGGACTTATGGAAAACTGCTTAGTGTATCCGTATGAAATTTGGCCGACAACACTGTTGCATGAAGATCTGTGTTTTTACTCACATAAAGCCAATAAAAGCTTACTTTGTTTGATATTGCTCTAAAAAAAGCAAAAACAAATGAATATTAAACTCAGAGTGCTTGATCTGAAATGTACATTCGATAGAATAACGCGTTCATAACACCAAACATGTTTTCTTTGAGTAGCATTCAGTTTGTCATCCAAAATACCCACAGCAAGGTGTGCAGGCTTGGCATACATTTTGAGTTACAGGCAGGCCCGGGGTTTTCTTCTAACCTATACTAAAACAAATCTGCAACAGAACACATAAAACGCTAATGAACTCCAAAACTACTGAATGAATCCATATGAAATTTGGCACACAATATTGTTATATAAACGTCTGTGTTCCTGCTTATAAAAAGCTGAAAAAAACTTACAAAACAAAAATACTGTGTTTGGGGCCATTCTAAAAAGGTAATAATAATTGAAGAGTAAACTTGCAAGAATGTTTGATTCAAATTGTACACTTGATAGAATGATGCACTCAAAATGCAGAATATGTTTTCTTTGGGTAACATTCAGTTTAATCACCCAAAATACCAACGTGGAGGTATGCACGCTTGCCATACACCTTAAGTTGCAGGGCCGTACGGGTTTGACCAATGTTTATAAATAATCTCCCACAAAGGCCGCGGCTTCTCTGCTTGTCTACTCAAATGACGCAATAGACAATAACAGATTTTTATTCCTCAAGTATGGGCAGAAATATAGGTTTTTCTCAGAAATTTTGTGCAATACAGGAGTTGTATAGTGGTCATTTGATGAGGGTTGTCATATGCAGTGGCTGTTTAAAGCCCTTCTAAAGTAGTTCCTGGTCTAATTCCAGTATATTCAGGTCAGAATAGGTGGGAGTCTACACAAATCTTCTTTATCTAGTACCTGGCATTCTGAAACCATAGCATAGACAAAATAGTGGTACTGTCTGTGGGTATGACTTTTGACCTTTGTGATTGGTTATGTCAGCAGAGGTAGAGGGAATGCCCCAGAAAGCTGCTGTGGAGGAGAAACCGGGCCATAAAGGTCCTCACATTGTGCCACACACGGAAGGTCAGTCACAGTTGATTTTCTCCCTATCATCGCACAATGGAGAGGATTGTATTTTTTTTTGAGAGATTTGGCCTTGAATGATTATTACTTAAAAATAAAGTGGAGAATGGATGGTCTCAGAAAAGTATGAAACAGTTTTTTTGCCAATATCTCCCATCAGATGGAAGATGGATTCAGTTATACAATCCTTTTTATGCATGTATCTGTACTGTCTCTTGTGTTTTCCATTGTACACATTATTCCATTTAAGAAAGTCTGCAATAAGAAATTAGTAACTAATAGGTTTTCGAGGTTCCAGAAGGCAAGGCTGTCTCATATTTAGGAATTTCTGTAACTTATAAGATGAAAATGGAATTTGTTGACAGTTGATGTGTTTCTTAGTGTTAGACCAAAATTAGCTTATAGTTTTGGCACCTCAGTGCATAATGTAAAAACAAAGTATGAATCTCTAATGGATGACCCGAGTTTTAAGTTTCCCTATCACATGACATGGTGATTCTAGACATTTGTTTTGCCAATGCTTGCAGCACCTCAGGCTGAGGAGGAGGAGGAGGAGAAAGAGAGCCAGCTGACGGCAGAGACCATCATGTTTATTGTGCTGTTGCTAGTGTGTCTGCTGCTCTTCATCCTGGCATTTTGCTGGTGGTTTATCTCCAGGTCAGTCACTCGCCATCTCAGTCAAATGTCTCTGTATCACTACACTCTTAGGATAGTCCCTGTTGTTACTTGTATGTTTCCTATCTGAAATTTTACCTCTCTAGCCCAACCTCCGCGGGGACCTGGAGTATATAAGTAGGTTCTTTGCTCCCACCTGCAGTGGTGAAAGCCCACCATCCGTGGGATAGTTCCCTTGGAATACCATCTCCAATGGGTGACATCCATTCATGGATGACATCTTCTCTCTCTCCTTTGCTCCTGTCTTCTGTCCCGCTCTCTTTCCTCTTTTTTTCTTGACGTGTAAACATATCTTACCGTGTTTGACACAATATAGCCATGATTGTGCTGATGTGCCATTAAACCCCACCAACAAACAAACAGCAAACAAATAATCACTAGTCCGAAGTGGTTAGGTGATGCAGACTGACTTGTTTATTAGATGAATTTTAAAACAACTATTTTTACTGGTTATGTATTATAATAGAGAGCACAGCACTAACTCATCATCTCCGTTTGCTTGTCAGAAAAGAAAGATCTCAAAGAAAAGCTGTTTTGTCCATGTGAGCTTATGTTATCACTATATGAGATGTTGTTGTTGTTGTGGGGATGTTGCAGGTCTCGGGAATCCAAGCGGAGGCAGCAGCTGGATGCCACCCAGCCATTCTACAAGCCACAGGACGACAGTGGCAGGGGCGGGAAGGTGGCACCGACCTATGGGCGGATCAAACCTGCACACAAGTGGGAGCCACCAGACCCGGGAGCTCGTAAGTTGTTTGCCCCTGATTGGCCAGTTGTTTCCACTTGTCTTTGGCTGAAGTCTCTTTGCCCACCAGTTTAGAAAAACCTACAATACTCCATTTTACTTGGTGTGATCGAAGATTTTTTAGAAGCCAAAAATTCAGACGGACTTTTCTCTTGAAAAAATTATTTGAGATGCGACACGATGAAATCAGGCGCTCATCAAATTTTTAGCATATGGAATTATTGGTATCACTGTGGAGGTAATTCATTTCCCTTTCAGTGCATTAAAAAAGTATTGATCTACCTTAAGTAGAAGTTGAGATATTGGCAATTAAAGACCATGGGGGTGACAGGTTGCTGCAGCTGAATTGAGTGAGAAAACGGCCGATCACTTTTGTAAATCCTTCTTTACCTTTGTTAGACCATGCCACTAAATTACAATTTTTGGGCCTTTACTCGTTCTGTTTCAGTCAGTTGAACTCTGAAATACATTTATAGATTGACATAGAAGGGTTTGATGAAGAAAAAAAAAAGACATTAAAACTTCATTTACTTTTGAGAAACAAGTGATTTCTCCGGTCGGCTCAGTTTGACGAGTGCCTGATTTCATCATGTGGTGTCTCATTTGTTCTTTATTCCAACCCAACTGTTATGGACAGACTGAAGGACATAGAAACTATAGCAGTGGTTCACTTGGGTTCCCTGTATGAATATAGAGTCTAGCTTAGGTCTGAAAGAAATATTTGTGTGTATGTGTGTGTAAATATGGTCTTTGCTCTATGTTTGAATTGACATGAATACATTTTCTCATCATTTACATAAAGCAAAGTACCGGTATGAGGTTTTTTTTTTTTCTTTCTTTCTGAGTAAAGGTTGAAAACAAATAAAACGAAAACATGATTGAAAAATTTCTTGAAGAGGAGACCAGTATGTGCATGTAAATGGAGGGTATTTTCTGCCCCTCAGAAGTTTGTCAGTGAAATGTTTAGACAACTGGCTAGTTAGGATGAAAGTAGTCATTTGTATGACAGTGAATGTTTAATATTATCTCTATTACGAATCTGATAAAATATGTCATTGCCCAAGTCTGTTGCCTGGAATACTTGAGACAGTTTGTTGTTTGATAGAAGGAAGAGTTGTCTACCTGCTGTGAAATGGGACACAGTTTTGACATCAGTCGGGGAGATAGTAATGATCCGTAGATGAAAAATCCATTAACAACAAGCTCACACTTGGAGTCCCGGTATACTGTAGCACTTAATAAGATTCAAAGTGTACTGGGCTACCCAAAAAATGTCAGTTCCTTTGTCTGCAATCTTTGTGTGTTTGCAGAGCATAGACAGGCAATCAGAAAGCAAAAATCCAAGATAAATCATTACCTCAGACTGAGCAAGTTAGCCCGTGCCAATCAGGAAAAACAGACGCTGAAGAAGTTGGCCCATCAAAAAACCACAGGGCCTCAGCCACCTAACCTTGGTAATCATTCACAATTTTTTCACCTCAGGCAATTAAGCCTTGGAAATCAATCACACATTTTTCACCTCAGCCACTTAACCGTGGTAACTGATCACAATTGTTTTCACTTGAGACGTTCAAGCCATGGTAATCAATCACATTTTTTTCACCTCAGAGATTTGAGCTTTGGTAATCAATCATGATTTCTACTTGTGGGGAATATAATCTGAGCATTGCAAAATAAAACAATATGTCGTATTCAATATCATATTTTGCACTTTATAAGGTTCCAAATAAAATTTTAGCTTGATGCTATCATATATGAGCTTGATAATCGCAGTTTTTCCAAGAATCCCCATAGTATTTTACTTTGGAATGAAGGATTTCTGAAATCTGAGACTTTCAATGACTTTAGTAAGATTGAGTTATATGTATGTTAGGTGGAAGCTAGTAATGTTGGTGTCAATGACAAAAATATGCTCAAAATTTTAACCGTATCAGGTGAACTGACTGACATCGCTGTTTTCTAGTATTCTCTCAGCAAGTGGTTGGTGCCAATGATTCTTTCTTTGAGGTTCTAATTTGGACACCAGTTTCAGCACGCGATCACAAATTACAGCTGTTTTTAACTATTTTCCAACTCAGATACTAATTTTTTTGTTCCCACAAAACAAACAAGGAAACTGTGATATCGGAGTAAGAAAACAGTTAAAATGGTTGTAACTTGTAATCACCTGATGCAACTTCCGACTTGTTTGCCCTGGGGGCAAGGCATTTCATGAGCAAAAAAGCAGTGATGCATGCTATTCTAACTTTAACTCTAACTGAGCCTTGAAATTACAACATTCCTTATGTGCTTGTCAGCCAAAACAGTTTTTTTCATTTTTTTGTTGTTGTTGTTGTTTTTTTTTTAAAGAGCATGAATATGTGGGCCAGTAAAGAGCTGAAGTTGCCAGATCTACATGTACTTGAAAAAATAAGAAAAAAAGAGAGAAACCTCCAGTCTCATTTTTCAGTTTTTGTTGTGCAGCTGCCTTCTCTTATGCATTTATGACTCTGAGCATCTTTGTGCGAGGTACGTTGGTTGTAGCAATGTTGAAAGTATTTTGAAAGTCACTTGATTCATAATCAGTTCACAGATGCAGACCTTGAAAAGTTTGATTTTTCCTCTCAGACATTTCTCTCTCTATCAAAAATATACATTTGAAAAAAAAAATAGCTTGAAAGTTGTAAATATTGTATGTGGCACGATGTAGCCATAACTGTGCTGTGCAGCATTAAATAAAAACCCAGACCAAACTTTTGCTTAATCAAGACAATAGTTTGTCAAGGGATGAACTCCAGGCTGTTGTAAGTCACAACTGCATGTTCAAGTACTGAGTCCGCGTTTCCTTGTCCGTGACTTGTCTGTAACCGGCCCACTGCTTGTGGGGTTCTGTTGTTGGCCAAGTCATTGCCACAAATTTAGAGAAACCAACCCAGAGTGGGTGACCTGTGACTGTCAACTTACTATTAACTGACAGTTGCACACATACTTTTAGGTAGCGCTGACTTTAGAGGTGCTCGAGAAGCCCACCTCTCAAGTCACTTTCTGAAGGACCTATTTGACAGAACAAATCCACAGGCCGTTATGAGCTTTTTACGCCAGGTTGGCCTCTACGCCAGAATGTTATATCACCACCATAGCGTATAACTTAATAAGCGTGTGGTGATCCACACAGGAAGCCGCATATTTACTCATCCATCTTTTGTTAATTTAGTTGTAAATTCTTTAATTATCTAAAGTAATATTCACATTTTGATATGCCTTTTAGAACTGAGTACAACCATTGTCCATAAAATATTATATTCTATGGATCATATTTTGATCAACCTTTTTAATATGTAAATGTTAACACCATGCTACTACTACTGCTAGGCACAATATAGCCGTAATTGTGCTGATGTGCCATTAAACCCCAACACAACAAAGAAATAAACAAAAAGACAAACAAACAAACCCTATCTTGTACAGCTCTACACAGGTGGGTATGCATTAAATCATCCGGTGGCAAGTTTGCTAGAACTCGTTCAGGTTTAGAAAAGAACTAATATTTTAGGCCAAAATGTCATAATGATGGATGGATAGATGAACAGATGGGTGGATGACTTCCCTCGGTTATTAATGATCATGGATAGTACTTTCCTTTCCATGACTGTAGAGGCCATTGAGGGAGAGACATGTCCTGCCATATAAGCTGCAGCTGAGAGTTTAGATAAGCCTGCATAGATTCACCAAAAGTTTGATTGGAGTGTCTATTCTGGGCCTAGTATTGCAATGAGGAAACGTAGGCAAATGAAAAAGTTGCACTACATAGTAAAGGCGAAACAATTTTGTACTGGCTCACACATGGGAGCATCAGAACGCAGTTTGGGAGGGGGAAGGGGCCTAGCAAATCATTAAACAGTTTACGTCCACTTTTGCCTATATACAAATGTAAAAGTTCTGGATATTTTGTCGCATGGCCACTTAAAGTAAATCAGATATAAAAATGAATTCTCGCTGAAATAATTGGACTTCTTGGCCTGGGAGTCTCAGAAATAGATCAATACGTAACCTGGCTGTGAAGAGTTGTATGTTGATAGTTTTTCCACCACAGTAAAGCAGGCTTTCCCGTTCCACAACGTGAGTATGAAAAATCCTGATGTCAGTCATTTTAAATGTAACTAGTCACACAATATTTCTGAATCAGATTTTTAGAAGTTTGTATATTTTTCCTCACTCTCTCTCTCTCTCTCTTCCATATGCACAGACATCTGCAGACAAGCTGACCTGAGTGGTCCTCCTGGAAGGTTATCTCTGTCCAAACAGCCATTTCAGCCCCATCACCGCCTGACCCACTCCGCTCTTGTTATCAATACAGCACCAGATTTCATACAAGAGGCGGAGAGGGGAAATGAAGTCATGAGGGGAGAGCTGGGGCCTCCTCAGACCAAGTACAACGCTGAGGCTGCATTCCCCTTGGCAACCTCGACCTCCGAGCAGTGGAATGATACACCTCAGCTCCCCACTTCTCACACACATCCTCAATCAACCTTTGACACCTCCCACCAACCCCCACCCCAAAGCCAGCCTCCCTCACACAGACAAATGCTAGCAGAGAGGCCCAATACTTTAGACAAGGCACCCATGTCACCCCCGACAAAAGGAACTTTGATAGAGAGACTTCCTACATCAGAAATGCAGAAAGCCAGGCAGGTAGAACAGCTCCCCAATGATCCCACCATCACCTCCTCAGACAAGAAGGATGAGCAAGGCCAGGCCACACCATTGGGAACATCCCAAACTGTTGACACTATGGCAGAGGCCACTCCAGCAGAAGAAAATGAAGGAGAAGAGTACACAGTACCAGAGCTCTCAGGCTCCAAAGGAAGTGAGGAAGAACACAAAAGGAGTGAGAGTGGGGCATCACAGTCTGTTACATCTGGCCCAAGGTCAAACCCACCTTACACAGTAGTGCAGGAGCCACAAGAGTCAACTGAATCAGGCAGGTCACACGGGTCAGAGGGATCCCCGGGATCAAAGGGATCTCTCGGGTTAATGGAATCACAGGAGGCAATGAAGAAAGTGAATTTTGACAGGACGTCACCGACAGGGTCAGTGACATCGATAAGTCAGGCTCCTGTCAAGAGGTCAAAGAAAAAACGTAAGAAGGAGAAGGAAGAGGAGGGTGAGGAAGATGAACGAAAGAGTTTAGAGATAACATCAGTTAAAGATGTATCCAAGAATAAACACAAAGATGTTGAACTTACTAACAACAATGAGCAACTAGCTGGCACAGCAGAGAAAGGAGCCTCAGCCGAAGAAGTGAGAGAACCTGAATCAGACACAGCTGAGGTGGTTGCTGGTGAGAAAAGCCCGCAGTCAAACCCAGCGCCATCACTAGAGGTAGAAGGTTTATTAAGCTCTGAGAGAGATCGCAACTCTTCCAGCTCTCCCAGACATGTTTGGACCATAGAAAACGCTAATGTTTCCCATAGTTCCAGAAAGTTTCCACGGAACCAGGCAAGTGATGAAGTCAGCAGGAAATCGAGAACGTCCACGGCTGCTGATAAGACAGAGGCTGTTGTAGATGAACAGAGTGTTGGAAGAGATCAGACCTTCTGTCCCTCCAGCGTTGTGTTGCTTGATGAGGTTGTGGCTGAGAATTCTACACTTGATCTAAACAAGTGGGTCACTGCTTATGAGAATCTCCCCTCTGAACATGGCACATCTGACAGGGATAGCAGAGAGAGACAGGCCAGAGAGATTGATCCACGGACGGGGAGATTTTACAGCTATCCTAGGCCAACTGAGAGAACATCTTCACAGTCACACCACGCTGATACTAGGGTTGTTACAACAGAAAACGAGAATGGAAAATCCAGAACTATGAAAGGACCCCATGAGAAGAAAACAAAAAGTTACAATACTAATAGATGGTCCAGCAGTTCTGCCCAGGGACAGCTAGATGCCAAGCACTCCAGCAGACAGAATCATGATGAGAAGAAAAAACCTGAACTGAATAAAAATCTTCATATCCACCAGCCAACAGGTCGGAGAAATGCAAAGTCGGCTATTGCGTCGGCCAAGTTTGTGGAGGTGAGAGTGGAGCAGGTGGAGTCTGTGGTTCACAGCTCCAGTGACAGTGACTTCTATCCCTATGACAAAGAGAGCAGCACCTCTGAAAGTGGCCGGATCTACTACAGCAGGTCAAAGTTGGAGGTTGTGTCAGAATGTCAAAGTTTGTCCTACAGAAAGAAGATGCGGGGAAATTGGAAATCTGACAAGAAAAGTTCCAGAGAGAGGGTTGAAAAAGACAAGTATGAGATGGTGAGACCATCACAACAGAAGGAACGGAGGTTGGAAAATGTGAACAGTGAGATGAGCAAGGATAGTCATCGCTCACCCTCAGCTGTGCCCAGGCTCAGACGCTCACCCGGACCAGACCAGAGATATCAGGAACAGAGGAAACCACAGACCAGACCTGGTGTGCACAGAGCAACATCTGCCACCTCTTCCCCCTCCTCCTCCTCCTGGCTGTCCACGCTGCTGTCTGAGTCCGACCGAAAATTGAACCAGATTGACCGAGAGATCAATACTGTGCTGAAAGAGCAGTGCTGTCTGTCAGTGCGGAGTGAAACACCGAGTCCCTTCCTGCCCAGGGTCTCCATGACGGGAAAGGAGGAGAAGAAAGTTGCAGAGACCAAACCATCAAAGTCTGCAGTAACCAGAGGTGTGAAGAACACTGGGGGTAACTTTACATCCACACAACCACCGACAGCAGAACAATCAGCTAAAGTGGCAGGAGGTGGGCATGTGCTGGTAAATTGTATACCTGAACTTCTGGAGGCCCCACCTGTCCCTGGCAAAGCTGCACTAAAAATTTATCCTGTGCAGACAGACAAGACAGATGTGAAGAAATTTCAGAATGCCCAGTCTCTGACCTCTTTCAACAGCTTCCAAGACTCGCAGAGAACGTCCATGAATATCAGTGGCCTGAAATCGGAAGAAAAATCTTCACAGTCACAACAAGACATTGCCAGAAGTGGACAGGACCAAAGCAGTCTGTCGTATGAGGAAAAGAAACAGAATGTCCTGAAGCTATTACAGGAGTGTAACACCCTGGTTCATCCCCACCCGACAGCATCAATCCCATATACGTCACAGCCGCCCCTGCCTGTAAAACCCTCACCTCAAGCACAACAACCAGATATACATGCTCAGAGCACGGACTCTCAAGTGTCGGAGTTTAAAAGTTGTCCGTTGATGAGTATCGTTGAATGCCCCGGTGCTCAGCATGGTGTTAGAGTTCCAAACGTTGGTGCCACAGTTTCAGATTTTCTCTCTGCCAAAAGTCTGTCCTCAGGGAAAGACCACAAGCCAGAGATTGGAACCACCAGCCATACAGACACAGCTCAGTGGACCTCAGCACTGTCTCAAACATTTGTGGACCAGTTGGGGACCACAGCCACTCTGTCCTGGCCAGCCCACTCGGCAGGGGGACATAACCAAAGGATGGCAAAGGATGTGTGGATGAACAAATGTCGACATGCCCAGCAGAACAGGTCCTCTGGAAGCAAGGCCCACTCCGAGCAAAACACAAGTGAAGGTGAGGAATGTGCACATCGCCATGCCATTCTCACAGACAGTACATCATCAACTCCTAAAGTGGTTTATGAATGGTATGACCTACCTACAGAGCAGAGAGAAGTGTCTGGAGTGATAGAAGTTCATGAACAGATGGAAATTCACACTCCCAACTCTCAGGATAAACAACCTCACTGTGAGCTCCATCACTGTAACTCTCCGACCAACATTTTGTCCTATCGCCCTGCTGGCTCTATGGAAAAGTCCAGGGAGAACAATGTCTCCTCTGACTTATCAATTCCTGGCATCCACCGGCCCTCTACTGGCACACATTGTGAGAAGCTCTTAGAATCAAAAGATCTACAACATTATGTCCAGGGATGCAATAGAAACTCAGCTGGAAATGAGCCTGTTAGGACCACTCAGGGTGCAATTGAAACACTTCAATTAACGCCTCTCTTGCCCGACCAACCAACCCAAAACAAAGTTGAAATACGACAAAGTACAGAGAAAACCCAAATAAAAGGTTGGCAGTCAGACACTCAACAGGAGTACCCAAAGCCATTACCAAAGAGCCAGAGTGCAGAAAGAGGTCATATGCCAGTGGTAGAGGCTGTTGGACCAGGAGATAAGAAAGAGGACATTCTGACTCAGCAGCTGGAGAAGTTTAAAGACTCCATGGACTGGGCCATCACCAAAGATCCCAGCAAAATCCACATCAACTGGGAGACGGCGGAGGAGAAGAAGAGGAGACAGATAAACAAACTGAAGACAGTGGAGATCCACCCACAGAAAGATGTCCATCTCACTGCCTGTCTGCCATCAGAGACTTCAACTGTGTCACTTTGTGGTATCACACAGAGCCGGCAGATATCAGACACACAGGCTGGATTTTTTCCCCATTTGGATGGAAAGCAGATGGCAAGGTCACAGACAGAAATGTCTCCAAACCACCGGTATCAAGACAACATTGGAAAATCCCCAGTGAATACTAGATCATGGAAGGCCAGTGATGCATCTTTCTGTGAGCAACAAAGTCCCGAGAGGTCAAGGTCAACTACTCTGAGGGGGAGAGCTGATAATGTCACAACATGGTCAGACAGGTCTCGGACATCTGCCTGGTTGGTTACTACAAGGAAAACTGAAAGTAATGTCCTCACTGCAGACCAGAGGAGCTCAGAGTTTAGAAGGTTTCCCAGGAGTGTGGAGAAAGAGGACATCTCTTCACAAACTTTCTTGGACAGGAGCCGAGCTAGCCGGTCTGTAGTGCTAAAGCATGAGACAGCGACCAGTGCTGACCAGTCAGAGAGACGGAATGTTGAGCAGTCACAGAGTCTGGGGGTGCTGGAGAATCACACTGACTCTACTGCCCGGCAAAGAACAGAAGACTTGGCTGTATCGTCAAAAGACACAACTTTCAGCAGTGAGTCTCACAAAGAAGAGAAAGCTACCCAAGAGGCGGACTCATCTAAACAGGCTGAGAAACCCAAAATTCATGAAGTGGCATCATACCCATATAGAGAAAACAGTCCACTTCTTCCAACAAAATCAGAACTGAGAACACAGAAGCCAATAAGACAGGAAGCTTCCGGGAGCTTACAAGATGAACACTCAACTGGAAGGTCAGCTTGGATAGAGCAGTCTGTGACGCTGACATCTAAGCCATGGGATGTAAAGAGAGGGACCAAACGCTCACCTAGTCAAGGACCGAGTTTTTCTGTAGTCCCAGCACGAGAAGGTGATTCTGACCATGTGGACCTCAAGCCTGGTGACGCCCACTGTCGCCAACCCAATAAACTCCCTAGTGAAACCCCCGGTCAAATTCTCAGTCACATCCCCAGTCAAATCCCTGGTCACATCCCGGCTCAGTCAGTGTTAGGCAAGAGACATATTGCAAGGTCGGCTCTACAGTGTGTGATCAGTACAAAGTCTCAGATGAAGCCACAGATGGGAGACCTTACCCCAGCTCTTACAGTCCACAGTAGTACATTTCCCTCCCTGTCTGGCCTGGTTTCACCTGCCCAACCATACACACCTGTTCAACTACATTCACCTGCTCAACCACTCACACAGAGACAATCACAAACACCTGCCCAACCACACACACCTGCCCAACCACACACACCTGTTCAACCACATTCACCTGCCCAACCACTCACACAGAGACAGTCACAAACACCTGCTCAACCACACACACCTGCTCAACCACTCACACATAAACAACCACACATACCTGCTCAACCACACACACCTGCTCAACCCATCACATCAGCTCAACCACTCACACATAGACAGCCACACGCACCTGCTCAACCACACACACCTGCTCAACCACTCACACACAGACAACCCTACACACCTGGACAGCCATACAAACTCACCCATCCAAACACACCTGCGGTACACACATATGGAAAGCCACACACACTTGTCCAGCCCCACACACTTGCCCAGTCACACACACCTGCCCAATCACACACACCTGCCCAGTCACACACACCTGTGCAATTACACACACCTGGACAGGCACAAACACCTGGACAGCCACACACACCTGATTCTAAGGACTCCTGGATCACAGCGCAGTCTTGTCCAAGCTTTTGTGCAACAGGGCACCATGAGAAGAAACAGGCCTATTTGAGTGACTTTTCTCTTCAGCAAAGTCCAGGGACAGGTAATCGCACAGACCTGTCCACTTTTGAAAGCATGGCTGACAGCAGAGAAAGTTGCCACCAGATGACCCTACTGACATCACAGTTCTCCTATCAGGGGTCAAGTCCCAAAGAGATTACTAGGGGTGTCACTCAAGGGTGGTCAGGGAGTACAGCGTCCTGGTTCTCCGCCACATCTCCGGGCAATATCTCCAGTTCTGAGAGAGTGGACACAGGGCTCAGTGAACTGGACATCTTTTGCGAGCCGGTCAGTTTTGCCAGTCCTCAGTCCCTAACCACAGGTCCACTCGGCCCTGAAAGTTCAGGTCAATCTACATCACTTAACCTCAACCCTCAGAATGACAGATCAGGCCAGGTTCCAGATTCCACATGTGGGTCAGTGGTGACCCAGGTAAGAATGTCTTCTAAACTGACTGATCAAAACCTTAAAAGGAGTCACTTCCATGATGATGCTGACACATACACATTGGAACAGCCTAGAATGGTCAGGAGTGGTCAGAGATTAACCAGCAGTGATGTGGAGGTCAAGAGAAAACCAAGACCCAGGTTTCCTTCAGTGTCCACTCAGCGGGCAGCAATTGGAAAGCCTGACCACCATGGGGAAGACAAGACTCGATCAGAGAAGATAAATATCAGGTCTACAAAAGGAGAACAAAAATCTGAGGCTGATGGTCATAAAGAAATTACAGATGGTCAACAGAAGAGAGACATCCAAGACAGTGGAATAGTTAGAGCACATGGGCTAAGACATGACTTTGCAGGGAGATGTGCAGGAAGAAGTGCTCAGACGGGCGGTGTCTGCCATCTCACTGGCTATGCCTCTCTGCCACCAAAGTCAGGACATGGGGAGAAGCCAGCCAGGAATTGGGACCAGAGACAGCGGCAACCTTCTCCAGCACACAGGCTGTCTTATCTGGGCCAGCTGAGAGCACCCTTGCCGGAGTCCCCACAGCGAGTATCCAGGTCAGCACAGCAGCCACTCACACCTGGGATTGTGTGCTCACCACGAGTGACCAGATCACCGCTCAGAGAAGGTCAGTGTGAACTAACAGAGGATGAGGTCTCCAGTTTTGACAGCAGCTTTCTAATGGCTGAAGGCAATTTGGGCAACCATTCTAAATATCTTTTTCGTGACACAAATTTTGGAAATCAGTGTTTGCATAATTCTACTTCACAGCTGAGGCCCTGTGATGTCCAGACAGAAACCTCGGCAAGGCCAGGGAAGGTGGACATAACAAGGAGAAATGCTAAGAAAGATCAGTGTTGTACTGGAGCACCAGAGAGAGCAGGAATTGTCTGTGAGGAAGCCAAGGTTAAGAAAAATACTTCATGTACATCAGAGGCCACATCCGTTCCTTTTATCGCAGTATACAAATCGAGTCTGTCCCGCTATGACAATTTTTCTAGCGAATCCTTTGCCAACACAGACACGTTACATGACACATCTTTTGAATCAGTTTGTCTGAGAGATTCAGGTGAAGAGCGAGCTAGGAGGGTACAAAAATGGGCAGATCTCCAGACTGGCATTACTAGGACAGATGACTTGCTGTTTCACCTGTGGGAAATTGATACTGAGCTTGGCGGTCAAGCTCTCGAACAAGGTCAGCATGTCAGATCTGAGGACCAGCCAAGGTCAGCTTTGTGGAAAATCCCCCCCAGCGATCAGCCACGACTGATGGACCTGAATGGCTGTCCTGTCTGTTTTTCTCAGGATGATCATCTGCGGCCCTCAGAGAAACACTTGGACAATGTTGCCATCTGTGGTTATCCTGGGAAAACAAGCAGAGCTGTGGTTGATTATCCGAGAATGCAGAATCCTCGTGGTGAGCAAGAGGCGGATTGCGTGGACAAACCAGAGGCTGACAAAGCTGGAGGTGTAAGAGACAAGTGTGACAACAAACCCTCTGTGGAATTTGATAAAAGAGCTCATGACAAGCATAGGAAGGAGACTTTGCCTGCTATTTATATATCGAGGCAGTCCAAAAAGCACAGCATATCTGACAGTCACCCTTACAAAGATGATAAATTGGAATTCTCTTCAAGAGACAAGCAATATGACGATTCTGCGAATACCAGTCGTGATGTCTCATCGACATCTCTAGACAATTTGAGCATGCACGTCTATGTGGATAGCAGTTTAGATACACGTCATGGACAACAGCACAGATATGGTGATGGCTCTCCCAGAGCACATCTTGTACAAAACAGTGAAGATACACAAGTGCAGTCACCTTGGAAACTCGGGCAGAAACATCAAGCTAACAGTGGAGATCCACAGGTGAAGAAAGAAGGTGTACAGAACAAAAAGCCTTCCCAAAACAGCTCTGTCCCTGGCCAGCGTCCACCTGACGTGATCACTGGAGTTACCGCTGGTGATGGGAAAGAAGGAGCTTTGCTGTTACCATCACATGTAACCCAGACATCTGCGGCAGAATTGCTCAAAGATGGAAGTTTTCCTCACACAGAGAAACTGTGCAGGAGATTTGTGCTGAGAGTGAGTAGTGGCAGTGCTGAGGCCGAACTGTGTGCCAAACAGACTTGGCAAGAGCTGCTCCTGTCTGAACCCGCAGCAGACCAAAAACCTCGGGTATCTAGAGACAAGAGAAATCAGCGTCCACTTGATACGAGGAAAAAGTTGAAGCCCAGACCCATTGACCTGGGTTGCCTTACAACACCTGCAGAATCACATGCTCACACATTCGCTCCGGCACCTTGCCCATCAAAAGCACATGAAAATATTCCGGTGAACGTCAAGCACAAGCGTGACACTGCCACAAAACATCCAGGGAAAGCCTCAGAGCCAAGAGATATTGCCAGCATTTCACAGAAACGTTTGCTGACTAACATTGCAGTTGATGGCTGTGCTCAACACTCAGAAAAAACATCGCAGTTACATGGTGAACAGATAATTCCACATGGGAAACCCAGTATGGATGGTCTCAGTGTTGTTTCTGAAGCTAATGGTCCTAACAAAGCCTCCGAAGTGAAATTAAAGCAGCTAACACAGACCTTAGTCCAAGAGATAGTGGGTGAAGGCGAATCCACAGTGAATCCTACACAGAAAGTTTTCAAACAGACATCACAGCCAAAGCCAACTAGAGGAGACCGGCAGAATGTAGGCAATGAGACACATGAACACGAAATTAGGGATATGGATGTCACAGAGACTTTACTGGCCCTAAATGGCCGCAGAAGTTATCAAAGTATGTTGTGTGGTGATCTACCGGGAGATTCTGAACCCGATGCTGGAAATGTGGTTAGAGCAAAAACATCACAAAGAAAAGATCAGGACATGTCCACTTCACTGAACTCAGGAAATGCGAAACCTCACTCTGATTCTGGAAACAGAGACATCCAAAATCTTGAGCAAAAAAGTTCATTTCACGCCAAATTAAATGAAACATATACTATTGAAAACCAGAGCCTTACGTCGGTGTCGCCCATAGCCAGCCTTGCTGACCCGATTTATCAAATACCTTCTGTCAGTCTGATTCCTCCACCAGAAGATGCTGGTGCTGTAGACAAAATCTCCGCCAAACCTGCCACACTAACACTGGCATTGCATGCAGAATTAAATACTGAATATCCCACAGCAAAGCAGAGACCAGATCAGGCATCATCAAAGATATTTGATTGCTTGGAATCTGCACACACGAAGGCCACCTCTGGGCAAGCCCTGCTGGAAACTACAGAACATCTGGTAGCAGCTTTGACTGTAGACTTACCCGTTCTATCCCCAGCTCAGATCTCCCAACCTTGTGCTTCTCCTTCTTTGTCCACTCACTTCTCTGACCAGCTGCCCTCAAATATAGAGACTGAGCCAGAGGACAAAATTTCACCGAGAGCAGATTCACGACCATTGTCATTTACCAGTAACTCCAAGTCATGTGTGGCGAAGGATTTAGCAGTCACAGGTATAGATCACGAAGACGGTATTTTGTCCACAGGTAGAACTTCAGAAAACAGACAGGCTGCCCTGATCACCAAGACTTGTTACTTCCCTGTGGATGATCCTTCCATCTCCACATCACAGTTTAGATCTGTGACACACAGCCCAATCCAGCAGTCTTCAGCCTCACATAGCTCAGCTGAGGGATCAAAGTTCATGTCTGTACTGACAGAGCTGGGCAGTACCTGGGACCAGAGTGATACCTCTCATAAATACGCCAGTTTAGGTCAGCACACAGTGACCTGTTCTAGCCTCACACACACATGTCACAGTGACACAGATCTATCTGGGATGGAAAGCATCAAGGAGGACACAGTGACAGCTTTCTATTCCAGTGCGATATTATGGAGCCCACTGTTTGGGGGAAAGAGAGATCCTGAGATGGCTTCATGTATGAGTGACGAGCAAACTCTGTATGTTTCCGTGCAGGATGACGAAGAATGTCTAGCAATAGCTGACTCGAGCACGGAAGGTGAGGTTTCTGTGACAGCTGAGTCGGAACAAGGAGATGGTGACCTCACTCTTTCCTCTGGCTGGAGGGACAGCTCAGATAATGTACAATATTCAGCTTTCTCAGAAATAAAGGATTCTCTAACAATACAAAGCTTTGAGGTAGGCAACAGTTCAAACAAAACAGACTGGCCCACAGGTGAGGCCATACATCAGTCAAGGATGCAGGAATGCAATGATGAGACAGCAAAATTCGGGGGAACGCGACAGGACATTGGAACACAGAACACAGGGGAAATACAAGCCAAAATACTTGTGAGTGTGAGTATATCCCCCCCACACATGCCCCTCACTGACAACCCACAGAACTGTGCATGTATGGAAACTTGCCTCAATTCTGACACTGTCAGTCAGGATAATAGCAATCCTCTGTCAGCGAGGACAATAAATCGGGATGAAGTGAATGAGGGTCCAATGAGAACTCCAGCCCACAATGTCAGGGACAGAGGAAGTCAGCAAAAAATGGCCAACAATTCCACATATCAGGTTAGACCATCAGAGCACAATACTTATGATGACAAAATCTCCAGGTGTAAATCCAGTGGCGAGTTGCTCCACTCGATTGATTCATCAACTTGGGCATCAGAATCTGAAGAGCGGACAACAGCTCCAGTCTGCAACAAATCACCTGTGATACCACCTGTAACCCCTGTCAGAATTCAGTCATGTGACTCTGTGTTGACCAACAGAACTGCCGAAAATGCCAAAGAAATGAAAGCAGAGAGGAGCAGACGAGATAGAATGGCCACAGACAAAGTGAGCGCTATTGATTCTAGCCACTCCCAGGACAGCACGCCAGGCAAAGCATTGCTTCCAGAAAGTGAAGGGCATAGACTGTCTAGGTACGACGCTGTTACCCAAGTGTCTACCACTGCTAGTGTGGAAAATGGCAGTGCCTTTAACACGTGTGTACTGAAATCCAGGAGTCTTTGTGCTCATACCCTGAGAGCAGAGAAAGACAAGTGGAGCAAGCCAGATGTCACACAGCCAAAAGTACAGAGAGTCTCTCACAGCCAGTGGTTACAGGGCAGCTTAGAGGAGAATGACTCGGTCTTCAGACAGTCAGGGGAGGTGAACAAACTCAGACAGCCAGGAGAGATAGATGAGCCAGGTGGTTTTTGTCACAAGTCACCATCTCTTCTGCCTGCTCGTATATCCAGCCTTGCATCTCCAATCCACCATGGCATCGATGTCATGAGTATGACATGGAGTGGCATCAACCCCATTACTCACTCACAAAATGTGACATCCCTGGGGTCGTCTCAGACTACCAGTTCTATGAACAATGTAAGGGCATATCAGGGCAGCTCTGACCGCGACAGTCAGACTGAGAACACAGTGGTTCCCACACCTCACACCAGCAGGGACCTTGGCAGTGCAGCTAATAAAACCATACAAGTGCATCAATACCGTAACAAAAGCCAGAACCGCTGTAGTACCACTCTGCAAACTGAGTGCTCAACTGCACAAGGTGCCTGTGGCAGCTCTGAAGTGACATCTCTATGCTGTGATCTAAATGAACAAAGTTGGGCAACTGGTTTCGAGAGCAGTTTGAATCCAGATGTACCAGCATGGAATCAACTTGGGAACTCAGAATCTGCCACTGTAGAGAGCCAATTCAATTTTAATAATAGAAAGGTTGGCCTACATTTGATTTCTTTCCAAGATTCTGAAAATGAGCACCTGAAGAAGAAAGATGGTCAAGAATCTGGTGTGTCCGTGTCCAAGACTCCCTCAGCACTGCAAGGTCATACAGGTTCAGATCTCTTGAATACCTCAGGATTATCCATGTCCATTTCTCAAACTGCAGATGAGACAAGTCTGCATCTAAGTGAGAATGATGCCATTGAAATACATGTAAGTAACTGTGACCACAGATTTTGGAAACTGTCTGACAAATCAGCTGCTCAACAAGACACGTATTCAGTCTCCTACAGCGTGTCCTCACCCAGTTGTTCAATTTTAAATTTCTCAACGTCATCCATGTCGTCTCTGCCATCTGATGTGTCTGTCATCTCCCCAGCTCACAGCCGGCCTTTCACTCACATTGGTCAAGGTCAGAGAGATAGCTCAGGCCGATCAAGCTTGGCCGCAGTACATCAGTGTTCTCATCTTAGAAATACCAGCTGGACGGCCACTGACCAAGTCCCAGTGCAAACAAAGAGCTCCTTGCAGTCTACAGCCAGTCAGCCACGTCACTTCAGTTGTACTCACAGATTTTCTGATTCAATGACCACAAGCTGTTCTGCAACTGATGCATGGATCAGCTCAGATGTCACGTCATCAGAAACAATAGAGGACATGGACACAAAGAATTGGAAACCAGCAGGTGAAGCAAAAGCGGCAGACACATTTAGTGATACTGACAGAGGTAACGACAGCTGGCGTTCAGCTTCGAGCAGCACATTCACTGAGTCGACTGAGCAGTTGAGCAATCCTGGTGTTACAGAGCTACATAAGGCATCACATCAAGAGGAATGGAGCCCAAAGTCTGACCGGGTACAAAGACTGTCCAAAAGTTTCTCAAACAATCCTTCACAGGTCAGTGTTAGAAGTCAATTCACAAAGTTACAACAGAGACCTGAGCAGCAGCAGATGTCCTGCGACATGCCACCTCATTTAGACACAGCTAGTGTAAAATCACCTGTGCCTTCATCAAAGCCATCCTTGTACAAAGCTCAACAAAGTACGACTGTGTCCAGAAGTCAGGGTGACCCATGTGCCTCAAGAACATATCCATCTGTTCTTGCTCTGACCACAGCCGTGGATGATCTTGGTTCTAGTCTGGCCAGTGATGGATTGGCTGGGGACCAGAGAATGACCACTTGTGGACAGTTCAGTCCAGGAGATGGCCAGGCCAGAATCCACAGATTTCACAACCATCATCGCAGTAAAAGTCAGAGCAAGAGAGACACAAACTAAAGGGTTATTTGCCTTACACTCATTTTGTCAGCAGTGCTTGTGAGCCAAACAATGACTTGACAGTGAGGACTCAGTAGGTTTATATTATCATCTGTTTGTAAGTACGTGTTCAAATGTTTGCACAGTCTGCACTGTGGAGAAAACAAGAGGTTTGCTATGAACCTTAGGGTGAACTTCATCCTTTGTGCTCTAAATGTTACAGTGGGTACCAATGTTTGCTGATTGCTGTCTGTGAGTGAGCAGTGTTAAACCTCACCAGCTCAAAATTGCACACCTATATATGTCTCTATTGTCTATCCAAGTCTGAGTAAACTCAGGTTGACTAACTGATGTTACAATATTAACATGAAATATGGCACATGAAAAGCTTAGAGAAAGGATCCAGGCATAAAACTGTTGAGCTTGAGCTGAGAGAGTTTAGAATTAATTGTCAGTCTTGGCCCCTCCCAAAAAATATGTGAAAGTTTTATGAAACTTTGGGCATAATTCTTCTTTTGTTTAAAAGGGCTCTGCTAGCATTATAATCGACAGTTAAAATCTGTGCTGGATGGATAGATCACTGTGATTTTTACAATTTTAATATGGCTTATTAATTTTGCTAGTGTTTTGATATACCGTATTTGAATTTTTTTAAAACCAATTTTTTGCTATAAGACATTAAGAATGTTAATCTCACAGTTTGACAATAAAGTTCATTCTTTAAAATTTTGACCGAGTAGGCCTACTTGAAAGTTACGACTGAGTTTGACTTGTTGTGTTGTTCTGTACCATAAATCATTGCTTGTCTTTAACAAATGCGTGATGTATATTAGTCAATTTCATTATGTATGAGATCAATTAATTATTAGCCATGAAGAGGTGAATATTTGTGTAGTTGTTCGTATTTCACTTAGCAAGAACCTGGAAATCTGCAGCCAAGTGTTTGTACCCCCTACTAAAAATAGAACACTCACTGATGTTTGTTGCTGCTTCACAAGATCTGAGAACAATTGTCACTGTTCCCGTGCATTTTTTTATGTGTTTCTCTATGCCAGTGATAGTCAACAGTTTGAAGTGTTTGTACCCCCCCCCCCACCACCACAAAAATTAGATGGGGATTTCCAGCCATTCGCATGGTCGGAAGAAATTAATTGTGCTAAGTGGGAGGAATTTCTTGATTTTGTGAAAGAATTGTCAACCAAATCATAAAAGCAGAGAGTGAGTGAGAGAGAGAGAAAGAGAGAGAGAGAGAGAGGAAGGGGGAAAAGCAGAGAAAGAAAAGAGATGGCAAAGAGAGCAGAAAAAGACAGGAAGACAAA
>JBCAUA010544138.1:0-16638 GCA_038406235.1 Peronia verruculata | reverse complement strand
ACATTCAGCAGAGACCGTACTTTTAAAAGAAAACAGAAACCCAAAATCGAACATTTTGAGCAAAAACCCAATTTCAGAACCGTCCTTAAGTGGACAGTGTGATGTGGAATTACACCATAAGTGCTCGAGTATCTTGGTCGGACACAGGGCTCTTAAGACAGATTGTTTTATTTGGGAAGGCCCAGAGCGGGTTTAGTGGGGTGAAATATAGAGGAAAAATTCCGTTTCACAGCAGAGGTTCTTAGGTGGACCGGGTTCTGAGGTGGGGACCACTGTACTGTACACTATCTGCAATTATTTAGGTATGTAAAAGGTCTATATTTTTGCAATTTTTTAGCCCATGGATACTGCATTTGTATTAACTACATGTATTTCAACATGTATTCAGTTTACATGCATTATTTTTCATGGGCTTCCAGATCATCAGCATTTTGCCTTGTCAACCCATAAAAATTTTGTAGACGGTGAATACTAAATGTAGGTGCATATGGGCTCTTCTTCCTACAGTTTGTCAGGTACATCATGCACATGTAGGCTATTTACTTAGAGTCCAGTCTCTGATGTCTTGACACTTTAGAAACAACATGCATGTACATTGTCACAATTGTCATGCCACCGAACAGAGTGGTTGACTCATGTTTTACACAGGAAAGACTGCCCTATACTTCAAATTCGAACTATTTAAAACAGTATGATCAGCACATAGTGCATACATGTATTTATGTAAAGTGTTCAGAATTCATTGCGTGTGGATGGACTGGACATAACTGTATCACATTTAGGAATACCTGTATATTTAATCATGAATGAGTGATATACATGTATAATATTGCAATGTGAATTACCATGATACAAGGTGCTGGGTATAGTCTTGGGAATTGAATTTCTATTTTTCTGTGGACATTTTTTTGATGAACACTTTTTTTTTTTTTTTTTGTTTAACTTTTAGTTTATGTCCTCCTCGCTAACTTTATGAATACATGCCATTAATATGTGGGGGATCTTTTGAATGTTTCAAGTACAGCGCTAGATAGTAATACATGTATATGTATTGTGAAGAATCAAAACAAGACAATAGGGCCTGCATGTTATAAAGTGAGAATATGGTTTTAGTAATGTCTTGTTGTCTAGTCATTTTAAGGGGGATCTACATGTTACATGTATGTTGTATGCATCAACCATAGGTATGAACAAGTGTGATCTGGTTAATCATAATCTAGTGAGCTGCTTGCCATATAGATCTAATTTTTTTTTTTTTTTGCCATATACATGTAGATCTAATATTTTTTTTTTCGTCACTTTCCGAGGGAAAGTGAAAGAGAAATTCTTTGTTGCACGCCAGTATTGGTCAGTTATAAGCTATTTATAATAGACTGGAGAAAACTCTTAACTATGCTTGTCAAGTGCAATTTTCAAATCTGCATGTGTACAGCTGTACCTAAAATGCTGTCTTGAAATATAAAATGATTACATGCACAATCATGTAGGTAAGGCTTTTTCAAGTTTACCTGGGGGGTGGGCACGCAGGACAATAACATAACTCAGCAGTCACAAATTTACTTTTTTTTTTTGAGGCAATAACACAATTCAGTAGTTGCTCAGGAAATAAATGTCCTGTCAAATAGATGAGACACACACACACACACCAAAAAATTGTGTTTGTCTTTGAGCTATGCCCTTGTACACTGTTTTACATGTAGTGACAAAGCTCAGTCACAAAGTGTGTCACAATGGTGTTTTTACTTGTTCCACATGAGAGTTACAGTTACATGTACATATAGAATCCATTCCCAAGAATGTGTGCATTTTGATTTGTATCATGTTTTGCTCAGTGCCATGGTTAATCTTTTCTTTTTTTTTTTTAAAATAGCAGTAGGCCTATAATGTTTACAGCATTATTTTCAGCTAACATTCCTGTAATTTGAAGTGTGCATGAAAAGTTCCTAACCTTTCTATACAGTGTAAAATATGTTTTTCATCTTCTCCAACATGGTGGTAACTTGAGTAAAATGTGAAAACATGGCGTTAAGTGTATTTATTTAGACACTTTAGTTACAATGATATAGTGTTTTGAGATTAATGTGAAGAAAGTTAGTAGCCTGACCTAGTTCTTCTGATAGTATAGTTTCAGCTATTACCTTATTGCATGTATCTACTTTTTTCTTATGTTTCCTTCATGTCATATCAAATGTGCAGTTGATTTCAAACTTTGAAATAAATTGTTCCATTGAAATCAATAAAATGTGTCCTAAACTTAGTGACAGAGATTGTGTATTTTGAGATGGCCACAGCTGAAGAAAAATGTGGTGTTTATATAATGACAGTCTTATTTCAATGTGCTTTCATTCCATAGAGTAAGCAAAGCCAACTTCATAAATATAAATTTTTTTATCTCCACATTTATTCATTGTCAACATTGAGGGTCTGTTTACCTGTGGAAGAGAAAAATTAAAAATTAAAGACAAACAAAAATTAACTTGCTAACATCAATAATATCAATCATTGAACGCCAATTATACACCACTAAATACAGTTACATTATGAACAACCAATTACAAAATCTTTTCCTGTTTGGACTAGCTACGATACTGATTTGGGAATCTGAGTATTGAAAGCAGTGTTGGCAATGTTATGTAATGTGAAGATACCAAGCCTGACTGAGGCATTATGATCCAATATGTTTGTCTGTGAAATATCTTTAAATAACACCATTCATAACATCTGAATAAACTAAGTGGGCTACCTTCAACCGGAAAAAATATGGTGAAAAAATAAAAATACATCATATGAATGTTATACTGTCATTAAGGCATCTTTGGTAATTTCTGACAGTAAAATTAGTTCAGGATTTATGCGTATGAATATGAGACAAAAGATCCGAGTTTCTGTCCCTTTCTTGCACACATCATGAATGACATGAATTTTAAAATTTTTTTTCTCATATGGCTGAAATTATTTTTATATACATATAAGATATATATATATTTTTTGTACCCAGGGCCATATAAATGTAAACATGTTTTCCTCCTGTGAGTAAGAAAAGGAAAATTAGTTTTCTAAAACAGTGTTGTTAGTGATGTCCATAATAAAGGGTAGGAATTCCCAACCCTTTCTCACAGTCTCATATACATACAATTGTACAGTTCTATTCACCAATAAATACTTAGCAAGGCAGTGACTAGGTATGCACGCTTAATAGCAGTAGCAGCACTATTGCCAGGCAAAAGTTTGATTAGCTGAGTTTGAGCACCTCTTCCCCCATTCTGCATACCTATATTGTGTTATAAATGTAAGCACCATCCTCACAATTCTTTTGTTTCTTTTCATAAAAATGCAGACCAAACTCTTGTCAGGAATCAACCCAAATGAATCAGTTTCAGGAAGGAGCTGAAAAATCCAATACTCATAAAAAAAACTTACCCTTGAAGTCTGCACATGGAACGTGAGTCACAAGGGTGTAAAGTCTGTGGGTGGAATCTTCATCCTCATTGCGCTTGCGGGCAAGTCGTACTCTGAGACGATGAGGTACATGCCTGCCGGAAATACAATTCAATAAATATATCACAATTTCCTCTAACATTTGAGTCTCTAAGTGATCAGCAGACACCGCATGTAACTGGAATCTAACAACACCATGGACAAATCTGGTATCACTGCCAGACATTTCAAACCATAGCAAACTTACAGACCAGGTGGCCATAACTTTACTGAAGTCAACAATGCACACACCCAAAATGATATACATCAAGCAGCACAATAAAACTGAAATTTGTTAACTGGGAACTGGACCATTTTCTCTGTGCATCATTTCACATTATTCATCAAACCACACCACGTCCACTCAACCTTTGTGTCCATTTGACGATGGATTTTTCAAGAGGTTGCATTATTACTTTACGGGTGGCGTACAACAAAGAAACAGGCCATTTCTGGCTGCTAATTCACATCTGGCATATACATGTACACGCCAAAGAAGTTCAATAGCCTTGTTCCAATAGCCCTGGCTCAAATTTAACATTACATTAGTTCTCTGGCCATCTAAATTTTTTTTTATCTACAACCAATTTCAAAATGGCTGCAGAAATAGACATCACACAATTTCAGGCCTTTTGTAAATTTTGCCCGTTGAGTTTATCGAGTTCTATCAGATAAAAAAAAGATTATTAGAGAATAATGAATATATCTAGGCAGGGATAAGGCCACTGGGGGTTACTAAGAGTCACACTGTCAACAGTGATAGGTGGTAACTCAGGGTCACATTTTACGAGCATAAATTATTAAAGTATACTTTCCTCATAACCCAACCCCTTAAAAAAAGCAGTTCAAAAAGCCTTAAATGTTTTGAAAAGTGAACTGACAGCCAAGATGGTCATTTATTGGCTGGAACTCAAACATCAGCCTACCTCAAATCCATGTGCCTGTTCATGATTTTCTGTCTCATAACACAAAAGAGTTCCTTTGTGAACCCTCTCTGAGGTTATTGAGAGTGTGACTCTGAACAACCACTTCGAACAAAAATTTGTGAAGTTGAATGATAATTTCAGAAAAAAAAAGATGATTTTTAGATTCCAGCTGATGCTATAAATCATGAAAGATATATAACTGATTGAATGAATATAATTATGTTCCACACAACACACACAAAACAGAAAGAGAGAGAGAGAGAAAACATGATGCAAAGATATATATATATGTACTTTTCAATACTTACCTGATGCCCTGTGACCAGATGTGCTTGTTCAGACGAATGTCAATACGCACATCAGGAGTGCCCATCATCTTCTGAGCAAATTTACGAATTTCTTTGATGGCCCGAGGCGCCCTTTTCTTGAATCCACTGTTGAAAGAAAAATTCAATATATTAATATAAACAGTAACTCTTACACAACTAAAAGAGCTTGCATTTGATGCAGAGAGAAAAAACATACAGATATAAAATCAAAACATATGTTACAGTGCACACCACTTCAATCGACATCGCCTGTAAAGACATTTCTCTTTTATTGACATGATTTATTAAGTACGGATTTTTTCATTCTTTATTGTTAGTAAATAGATCCCTTTATATCAACATCCTCTGCTTTTGATTTCTCTCCTATCGACATATCGATCAAACTTGTTGAGCCATGCGGGCCTTATTTTTTGTGCACAAGAAATCCCCCCCGCCCTCCTTGCTCATTCAAACTAGAATTTAGAAGAGGTGAGCTGCGTGCCCTTTGTATACCACACTGGGTAGTCACGGAGGGGGGGGTGTAGTGGGCACACTAGACCCACACAAAACCCCATCTGGCCCGGTGGCACCGCTGGAAGGGAAACAAAGAGGCACGTATCTAGTTTGGACTACCGTACTGTCAGTGGAGGGAATGGGCTGGTGCGTGTGTTTGTGTAGATCAACATACAGCACGTTTACGCATCCACCCACGTGCTGTCTAGATCTAGACCTAGGCTGACTTGTGCAGCAAACTGGTCTTGTGTTTCATACGATCATTAGCAATCACTTACATTTGTATCAGTAGTAGATCTAAGCCCTGCTGTCTGCATTCTTGTGCGCAAGATCTACCTACTAACTAAGCCACTTTTCTGGGCCCAATTTAAAAAAAAAAAAAAAAAGTCTTAAAAAAAAAAAACAAACAAACAAAAGGACAGATGCTGATTTTATCAATTTCTTTTTTCTAATCAAGGGCAATAACTATCAATATTTCGATAGGGGCACAGTTGCTTCCCCTTGCGTCAAAATACAGCACTATTACTTGCTATTATTATAGTAACCCATCTTCGCAATGAAAGAACACAATCTCAAAGAGGTTTCTCTTATATCAACACAAAATGTCCAGTCCCTTACATAGATAATATTGCGAGCTAAGTTCTTTGTTGTCCTTATCTCCATTTTTAGCGATTTTGAGATATACATGTATGTGTCATGTGAAAAAGGGATAGTAAATCTACCATATATTGTAATTTCACGATCACTTGGCCAAACTTGATTTTGAAAATCATAACTCATCAATTTTCTCAAAATGTGAAAAATGGAGATAGGGCAACAGAGAACTGGGCTCACAATATATCAGGTGTGCACTGTATATATATAAAAATATATATTTTATAAAAAAAAGGGTCCAGTCCACTTTCGGCTGAATTTTAACCATGTGGTTATTGATACCATAAAACAGTTTATTATAGAAGGGAAAACTGATTTTCTATGCAACAGTTTGCTTTCCCCAAAATCACCTCAATCACAGTTCATTTTTCAAAAGAAGCTCAGTCAGCAAATCAATTTTATAAAACAAATCCAATCACATGCACAGCAAAGGCTAAGGTGCTTGTTTTGGCAAATTTTTATGTTTCCTTGGTGATGTATTCATTCCGTTAACTCTTAAAAAGCTAAAAAATGGAGTGAGAGAATGAAAAACATGTTTATGTTCCATGGCACGCTATCTGGACTTAAATTTAAAATGGTTTGTAATTTGAAGTCTCATAAATAAGCTCCTTCAAATCTTTCCTCAGTCTTGCTATAGGCAACAATGTCAGAACACTAATTTCACTAAAACTAACACTGGTATAGTTTGTGGGTAGTGGAGGGGAGCAGGGGATGTTACGCAATATCCTGTCTGTCGCAGTTGAAAATCCTCATCCATCCTACTATTAAATCACTTGCTGACTATGTATTGCCCTCCATATAATTTAATTATAGAATTAGCATTTTATATTTAAACCTCATGTTTCATGATATCAGGAGTGAAAACTTCAGCATGACAAAAATTTGAAACTAATATTTTCTCACTCTGTAAACTATATCAAAACGCTCAAAAACAACTGAAATTCAAAATGGCCAGTGATAGTGAGAAATTCTGCACCTACATAAGCCTGGCTGATATGTAAGTAATATACTGATCTAGAGATGCTGTACTACCTCAAAAGAGGCACATTGCCAGTCAGAATATCAACACGCTACACGGTGTCCCGAAGCACTTTCTTTGCTAGCCTACAGCATAACAGTATACTATCATATTGTTGTGTCACGTTGCCATTTCCCTATTTTATCAGATTGGTCTGATGCTTTCCAGTTATGTAAAAAATGAAAAAAAAAATTCTAAGCCTTTTAAAAGAGAAGTTTGCAAATTTTCACAGAGACCCAAAACCATGGGCTCTAGGCAGTCGTGTCTTATGACAACAGCATAATTACATGTATTTTCCAGAACTAGAGGACTGGAGGGTCAGTGTAGAGGGAGGTGAGGTGGGGACGCATCACTTGGTGGTATCTCCATCATGTGAAACTGCACTAATTATTTTTTTTAAAAAAAAGTGTCACTCTGGTCATAAAAGCAATTAAAATCAGCCAATTCTGGTTCACTAATGCAATGACATTATATGCATTTCCAGTTATTCAAAACCCACCCCCTAACACACTGGCATTGAACCCTGTCTTCAAGATCTAGATTGCAAATAGTCGCTGCCTTCTTACATTAGCCCTTCCAAGACCATGGGCAATCACTTGTAGTTGTCACTATTGATGGGCTGACTTTTATCAATAACTCTCATGTGACTACTGAACTGCATATTGTCAGGTGTGAGGAACTTAACACCACAAACTTCAATCTCAATCTTCAAATAATGACTCTTATCCGGAGCATGCACAAAATTCTACCCCATTTCTGGTTCAACTGTTAACTTGCAGGACTTGCATCGCATTAACAATTATTATAAAAGCAGTGGGTTCAGCAAAAGTTGGCAGTTCACTGGCCAAATGTAGAAAAGTCAGGGACAATTCTGACTGAAACCGTAAGTTTGACATTTCTTGACACTATAACCCTTCATCACTCAAATGGATACAGCAGATAAAAGCTAGATCAACTTCTAAATTTCTGTAAAATTAATTTGTCAGATCTTAAGCCTTACTGTATAAAAAGACAGGAATATAAAGACTGTTATTAAATCCTTACATGCCATGAATCCTTTTATGCATATGGATCGTGCACTCTTTGGTGATGACCTCGTTCGTCACTGCCTTCTTCTTCTCGCGCTGTTTGCGGGGTGGAGCCATTTTTACCTTTGCAGATAGAAAAAGTGAGTGAAATATCATGTGAATATTATCTCAATTGCCAAAATCTTCACAACCGTTAGACTAGATAAAAAAAAAAAAAAAGAGATCTAACTGTTCAATTTTTGCCAGGTTTGATTGCTAGTACATGTAGCATTGTAATTCGATCTTATTTCCCTGTATGTACCAATACATGTTTAGCACTGGAGTTTGAGCTAGCACAAATTGAGGACCAATAAACATTTAATGAAAAATTCGGGCACCTGCAGAGAGTACATAAATGGCAAACTCTTTCAGGGGAGTACGGTAATAATGATGTAATTAAACCATAGACATACTATTAAAACGTAAAATGTATGTCTTTAAACGAAACTGCTCCCAAGAACTGCCTTCACTGTTACAGAATGGCCATTTTGGTTACTGCACGATAGTGAAAAAAATGAGTTTTTCCATTAGGCCACAACAAATTTCAAATTAACCATATTAGAGCATCGATATGCATGGACAAAACCTAGATTTGGCAGCCAGGAGGGCCCTTCATGACATTACTCCTCTGCAATTAGATCTAAATTGTCATTTTTGGTCATTCCTTTTCTTTCTTGGTCCGGAGTTAGTTCTGCAATGAAAGTTGCAACCCGTGGCGTATCACAAAATGACACATATCGTTGCATCGATATTGACCACTGCCTTCCAATTATTTAGGGGCTTGACTATGACTAAATTTAAGTCTTCCAAACTCATTTAAGCAGACTGATGCAATTTAATGATGCATTTTACGACGATGTTATTGCCAAAAATATAACGGCATGTGTTTTCCATGTGACCTAAATGGTCGGAAACCAGCGGGTTGACTCTAAACCTCGTGTCATAACTTTACACTGCGATCGGCAACAAGCACACTGAGTGAAAACATAAAACGAGGGGTGGGGTGTGTGTGTGTGAGATTAGGACACCATGGATGCTCGCCAAGAGATGACTGGATCATGAATGATGGGCACATGTGAACCACCAATGGGAGATCGTTTTGCAGATTATCTGTCCTTTCCAAAAGAGGGATTTGTGTAAGAGGATATCATCTTGACCAGACTTTTACTTCCTTTTGCCAGACAAAAAATGTGTTGACAAGTAGTGTAAAGATGAAAAAATCTTTTTACAGCTTGCCATTCAAATGACTGCTTGCCAAAGAATTTGATAAAATTATAACAGTAAGAAAAAAACATTCTCTTTATATCATATTTTTTAAAAAATGTTTATGGTGTATGTTTGAATTGAAGCAAAGGGCGCAAAAGTGATTTTTTTCCTCTTTACACTGCTTGTTCAATCCCTCTTTTGTCTGGTAAAGGGAAGTAATAGGACTAAGCACAATGTGGGCAGGGTATAAGACGTAACGCTACATGACCCGAATGGGCTATATGTAGACTAGGCCTCTTGTCAGCCCACAGACACAGGCCTTGGTAACTGCAGCAACATACAGGAGACTGTGTGTGAAAATAATACTCAGGGTGCATTCAGAATGACACCAAAGCATGAAATGGGGAAAAAAAAAAAAAAGCACTTAGATCATGTGAAAGCCGTCTGAATTCAGGAAAGGGAGATCGTTGTGCTCAGTCCTATTACTTCTCTTTACCAGAACAAGTTGTGTAAAGAGGAAAAAAAAACACTTCTGCGAGGAAAAATATTTTAAAAATTATGGCGTAAAGAGAATGTTTTCTTCTTGTTACAATTTTTGGCGATCAGTCTTGTGACCAACAAGAAGTAACTTTTAAGTAAGGCAGTGACTATGGAACCGTATTTATTCTACCAGCGAAAGTCAGAATAATGGCCGCTACGGTAGAGATTGGTCATAAATAGTCATATACTTTCTAACCTCAGCGAATTTGAAAATTTTGTTCGCATTTATATGGAAAGGAGACTTTCACAGTGTTTGTCAAAGGCGATTGTCAAAAGGCGTGTACGCTGATTATGTTATTATTTATTTATTTGTTTATTTATTTATTTACTTTTGTCTAGAGATCTAAGCCTAGACTAGAGTCTAGATCTAGAATCTGAGTGGAGGCATGCCAGTTTGTCACAGGCCCAGTTTGTCACAGGCCCACCCCGCCTCTACTGTGCCCTGCATGATGGAAGTTATCACTGACACTCTCAAAAAGAGTTAATGAATGATTGATTGATTGTATGAATTGAATATTATGTTCAATTGCTTTTAACGAAAGAACATTCATTGTTGAAATTTTACAGAGTAATTTGCTTTGATTTGCATACAAAAAGGAAGAAACAATGAACAACACAAGCTGAATTGACATTTTAGAGGGACTATTTCTACACCATCAATTTGAAGATGGAGAATAAAAAAATTTAAGTTACAACTACAGTGTTAAAGTGCTGTAACTATGACTGTCATCAATACTCAAATACTTAAATGAAATAACAAAGCGATCTTCTTGATGAGTTTTCTTTCAAGACATAATTATACAGATCACAGTTTGTGTGAAAAACATGTTCATTGCAACTGGAAGTAATGAGAAGAGTAAATTGAAGGGCCCAAATTAATGTGGGCATACACGAATATTCTACAGTAAAACAAATAAACTGGTATAACAAACAGGGCCTGTGACAAACTGAGCAGCCCTCATCTGAGTTCTGGAACTGTTTCTGGAATCAAGATGAAGTTCGCACGTTGACATAGATACTCAGCTTATCTCAGTCAGTCAGCTTCATGAAGACTAAGACTAAGACTAGATCTAGATCTATCTAAATCTAGTCTTAGTCCAGAGATTAATCTAGACTTAAGTAGATCCAGATCTAGCTCTTGACTCTTGATATCTAGAATGTATGTCTAAAATGTCTAGATCTAGATATCCACTAGACTAGATCTTCTAGATCTAGAATCTAGATACAAGTATATAAAATCTAGACTCTACGTCTATCTATATTAACCTCATCAAGTCCAGATCTGATCTGCTACTACTAGGGCCAATGGTACTAGATCTGTACTAGTTTCTAAATCTAGATCTAGATTATTAGCCACCATTAGCCAATTAGATCAAGATATATAGAAAGTCTAGATCTATTATTTTAGACCTATTTTAGATCTTTGTTTACTACCATGACTATCTACCTCCTTTGCCCCTACAACTAGACTACTAGAGTCTGAGATCTATATCTACTAGAGTCTAGTTCTGTCTCCTACTAGATCAATAGCCTAATCAATCATTATCCTAAACAGTGTTACCTCAACTACCACACCACGACACCAGTACCAAAACTATTTCTACCAGCACTACCAATCAACATCATCATCTTCATTATCATCATTTTATAAAATAGAGAAAGACTGTCCAACCGGCAACTAACACAACAATTTAGAAAAAAATTTTGAAAAAAGCAAATAACACTTATAAATAACTTATGATCATCATCGTCGTCATCGTCAAAATGTTATAAAACTGTCTTTAGGAAATAAGATGAATGTCTATCGGCTACAAAAAGAGACAAATGACAATAAGAAGAACTTGATATAGAAGAACTTGAACAAGCTGGTATCACTCAGCCCATTTTCGAACCTAATTATCTCTTCTTCACGGCAAATAAAGAACACATAAAATGTATATAGGGTACTGCAGTACACGAAAGAAAACGTTTAATGATTTGGTTATTGTGTAGGTTTTATCTTCATCATCAGTCTTTTTCCTCTCTCCTCATCATCATTGTCATAATCATCATCACTGTCATCATCCTCATCGTTTTGTTGGAGTGTTTTAAAACACCAGAAAGACTGTCAATCAGTGTTAAAACAATAAAAATGGCTACAAATGCAAAGAAAGTAATTAAACTTGGTTGGTTCCTCTTCAGGATGAAATATCATCATCATCATCATCATTTTAAAGAAATAAGTCTTGAGGTTAAGACGATTGTCCTCCGGCAACTATATCAGATCAAGAAAGTTCAAAAACAATATGAAGACTTTGGCAATGAGAAAATAAAGTAAACTACTTTCGCTAGCCAAATTTTCAAGCCCGCTTGGCTCTTCGTCGGTATCATTCTCATTTTCAGTCCTTAACTCAAGCTCATCGGGACACCATTGAAAACATGTATTATGCAGGGTGTTTTAGGTGATTGGACCTGACGCAGCCCATCCATCTCCACATACGTTTGAGACTGAAGTTTTCCCTCGACTGCTGGGTTTGCCAACCAAAGCTCACGAGTCTCATCTCACGAGTCTATAGCAACCATCTAAGCACCAACCAGGCCGACGGTCGCTTACTTTGGTGATGGACGACAATTTTAGCACAATGTCAGGATTTCCACTAAGGGCCCATGAGGTCGAAATGGAAGGTTACCTGAGTTAAAATTTTAAATCTGATTGCTTGGCCAGTTCAAAGAAGAAACGTTTGATTAAGTTATATTAGGACAGAGCTACGACAACACGGTCATGGAAACTTTGATCATCAAGATCACGACAGCTATAGCGAAACACAAAGCATGCTCGTCAATGCTGTCTGTTAGAGCCATACTAATATGTTTCACTATGTATAGTAAGGGGAGAATAAGCTCTTATAGAGCCATGCAGATCAAATACATCTGGGCTTAATTGTTGTTACAGTATACTTGGAAAAAATCTCTTTCATGTATCTGAAGCCCATATATATTTAGGTAAGGTCACATAATTTAAAGCTAAAACAAGAAACAGATCCCTACAGAGCTAGGGAGTAATGCTTTTCCCCCACTCAACGATATCTTCAGTACTTTTAGATACATGCAGTCCACACAATAGAAGCAAACTTCAATGTACCGTAAACTAGAGAATGAGCTCTCTTATGCCCATAGAGACATAAAGTATAGCAAGTATACCACAGCATTTTCGTACATGAAAAAGGTTGTCTATATAAACAGACACGCAAAGTGAAGAGCCACATTTTCTGTAAGGTCACGAGTTCATGAATTCCTTATTCATATTCAAAGTTAACAGAGAGCCCCTTTCAATTTTCCCTCGGCAGCTGTACTTTGTAAGTTTACCTGTTATAATAATAAAAATAATTATTGGTTATCTGTTCAAAAGGGCTATTTTGTTAAGTCATATGTAAGTTCTGAATGTTCTGAATGGCACTCTCAGTTTAGGAGAGTTTAGATTTTTAAGCCATATATCAAGTCAGAGACTTGGACTCTAAACAAAAATCTGGAGTAAAAGAAATATAGGTTTTAGGGATATGGACATTCCGAAGTATGGAAGGCATTAGATGGACAAAGAAAAATACCAATAAGTATGTTTTACTGTGCTAAAAGTCAAATATAACGACAATAATTTAAAAAAAAGTAAACTACAATATTTTTGTTACATCAAACTACACAACACCATCTGTAAAGATATGCTGGATAGAGAGAGATAGCAAGCCATTTTGACTTCGAAAGAGATGACACAGGATGATGATGATGATGATCAAGCCTGAACGTTCTGAATAGATGTCATGGCTGACCGTCAGGGCTTCTTCGCCTCCAACTCCCTTCAACATCTTCCTGGGAAGTACCATGAGTGACATTCTGAAGGATCATGCTGGAACAATTAGCACTCTAGGAAGGAACACAAAAACAGCAACTCACATTTGCCGAGGATATTTATGGAATGCTTAATGGCAGAGGAACAGAAAGAACTTTCCTGTGTGGTCAGCCATCAGAATAGGCATAAATATGGAATGGACAGTGCCGCGAAGGCCATTGTCATAGGAGATGCTAGCGGTAGAACTTAGACCAATGAAGATCTTAGTGTATGCCCAAGATCTCGAAAAAGTTTAACAATCCAATAATTCTAGCAATCATCAACAAGGGAGTGTCGAAGCTTGAAATCCTCCTAGGGGGGCTGCACACACAATGATCGCACTACCTAGATTATACCTGTATCACCATGAAGTGCAAGTATTGATCAATTTACGTGCACTAGGTTTTTTCCATCTTACTCTATGCCTGCAAGGTATAGACTTTGATAGCTGAACTGCAAAAGAAGATGCTACATCTTGGGCATTTCATACCGGATCATATTACAAACGTATAGGCCCCCAGAGCCATCGTAGAATACAGTGACTCCTCCTCCTCCCTATAAACAACTATGAAGAGAAAGGAAATTAAGATGGTGGGGGCCATGTAGCAAGATCTAGTGGCCTTGCTAAAACAGCATGCAAATGGAAAGCGAAGAAGAGGCAGGCAGAAGCAAAGACGGACCAACAACATCTAGCGTGATCTTTCTTCGAGATAACCTCCATCAGGAGGTTGAAAGATGTATATAGAACGTAACGCACAACATCTAGGAATGGACGAAGAAAACATTTTGCTGAGACCCAGGCCGTGGCCCACAACAACAACAACGGATGGAGACCATTATTTTGTGCATAAGTTGCCAGGAGGTGCCCCTATGTTCCCGGACTGAATAAAGAACTAAGGAGAAAAACCATTATTAGGTACCATGTGAAAAATCAAATATTAAATCCGAAGATTCTGTAATAAGCGTGCTGGCTTGAACATTTTTATGGACTTCTGTCAAAATATAAAATCTTGTAAAATAGTGGCTAAAATTTGCTAGTCCTTCCTGAATACGTCCTCGTAAAATACACGAACCCTCGCGAAATCCAGGGCACATCGCGTTTAATTCTTTCTTTAGTGCATCCAATACAATGTTTACAATTTTGAATTAAAGTTGTTACTTTTGCATTTGGCTCATCCGTTGGTTTTCTGTCATCCTATAAAACAGTCTGGTGTAAAATACCGAATTCATAAAATAGAGCCTGAAACCAATCGCAGATTACCAATGACGTGTCATATAGTAACATACTTAAAAAAAAAAAAAATTGTTGTAATCCATCTTGAAACGCAGCTAAAATAAACTGTGACAGTTTATATTTGCCCATAACGGTTTATTATATTATTTTCTTAGAATAATCTGTGACGGTAGACATGGGGAAAAATAATGTGTCTGATACAGCTCTGTCTCTATTGGTCTCTCGAAATTCAGGGGCAAAAAAAGATGGTCACAAATGAGCGAAGGACAATGCAGAAATACTAAGTGCGAAAATCAGACCAACAGGGCCATACATTCCCCTTTACCTGCATATAACACAAGGGTAGTCTTAACGCCTGATGGGCACTTGCCCGGGGGCTTCACGGGCATCGAGACGAATATGTTAATATGCATGTGTCAAAAAAAAGTACCATCGCTTGACCCTCAAGAGGGAAAATTGGCTTGGCCATTTCAGACCGCGTCGCCGCAGTGCAGAGCCACTGTACTTCCTCCGATATACATCAGGTACCCGTTTTACAAATGGGTGGGCTGAAGAAAATTGTGTGTTAAGTATCTTTTCCTAAGGATAAAACATGCAACCATTGCGATTCGAACCACTGACCTATGTCATATTTAATTTTATGGATCATTTACATCCCCCCTCCCCCATGTGAGTAGTTGTCGTATGGGCTTCAGTTCTCCGCTTTGTTCGGTGGCCCATACTGCTGTGATACTGCAACAGAGCCATGATTAGCAAAAAATGTTGATTTTATTATTGCAGTTGCAAAGAAAGCACTACAGGAACAAGAGAGGACAGTCAGGCTAGAATGCAATCTGCTTAATTCAGTAATAAGCATAAACAAAAAAGAGCGATAGTACATTGAACTAGTAGTACATGATTTCCCCTGACGAGCTGTACTGTCTACTGACCTGTGAACAGAAATCTGATATTTGTTACATGTTTGAGGTCACTAACCAGGTCTAACGTCACTACTGCCCAGGTGTTAGAGGGAACACGCGCTGAGCCTGATTCAAATGTCAAGTTTCATTTGTATACTTTCAGTGTTGCTATTGTATGTTGCAACAGCCAGACTGAATGTGTAGCGTTTATTATGACTAATTTTGTTTGACGTGAAAAGTACACGTATAACTGTACATGGGTGTTGGCTTGTGTGTTTGTGTTTGGGTTTAACGGCTCATCAGCACGATCACGGCTATATTGTGCCTAACACGTCAAGACGAAAAGAGGAAATAGAGTGAGACAGGACAGTAGAAGAGACATAGAGAGAAGAGATGTTACGCCTGGAACTCCCAGGATCGCATTCAGGGAAAGACATAACATCAATGGCAGGCTTTCACCGCCTGTAGGTTGGAGCAAAGAACCTACTTATATGCCTCGGGCCCCTGCTGAGGACCGTGGGTGTTGGAATTATATATGAATTTTTATGTATATTGTCCGCAGGAAAACAACATAAAATGTATACATACTTTATCAAAACTTTTACATGCGTATACATAAGAATCTGGAATCTAAAGTTCACTTATTTGGGCAACTCTTTTAATTGTCATGTAGAGGTCAAACATAACTAGTTTCAGTCACTCAATGCATTAAAAAAATATTTTTCAAATATTTATAAATGTTTTTCTTTTCGCTGACATGTTTGCACATGTTTCTGGTGAACCATCCTTTTTGTATATAATATTGTGTATATTACGTGTGTGTGTGTTTGGAGGCCGGGTGGGGGGGGGGGAGGAAGAATTTTTTTTTTTTTTTTTTTTTCTTGCCAATAAACACATGCTTCACTAAATGGGTGACTTGATGGATTGATGAAAG
>JBCAUA010544028.1:0-16640 GCA_038406235.1 Peronia verruculata | reverse complement strand
TATGTATGTATGTATGTATGTATGTATGTATGTATGTATGTATGTATGTGTGTGTGTGTGTGTGTGTGTATGTGTGTATTTATGTATGTATGTCTTGGAAATATCCACGGTAGATTTATCAACGGCCTAAAGAAACTAGGATTACTAAGCTTTGAGTGCAAATTTGTGGCCAAACACTTGAGCATTAGTGTGACGATTAGTTCCTACCGAGTATGAAGAATAAGGTGCAGTCAACATCTTGTCGATGTTTGATATTTCATTTGATTCTTTTTATCTTAGATAGTTCATCGGTGAGAAGATAGAGAATATTGTGAAAGACGTTTGCTCCTCTTCACACTGTAGAAATGTGTCCACTATATGTTTCGGACTAAGTACCCTTACGAGTTTATTACTCAATTATTATCGAATTTAATAATAAAGTCAAAGATAATAAGCTTTTTTTTTTCTTTTTTTCGAGCATATGTGCATAGAAAGACTGGTCTTTATGCAACATTGGTGTGGCCAAATTTCTTATGGATCCAATCAGCAGTTTTAGAGTCCATAAGCCTGTTGTGGGTTTTGTTGCAGACTTATAGTACAGAAGAATAGTCCTGAGATTTAAAGTGTATGATGTTGATATTTTAGTTGATTAAACTGAATGTTACATCAAAGAAAACGTGTTTCGAACGCGTCATACTTTCGAACATACAATTCGGATCAAGCAGCCGCTCGAGTTTGTTATTCAATTATTGTCGCGTTTTCAGAATAACGTCAAAGATAATAAGCTTTTTTCGTGTTTATGTACATAGAAACATAGATCCATATCCAACAATGTTGCGTGCCAAATTTCATATTGATCCATTCAGCAGTTTTCGAGTCCATAAACCTATTGTCACGATATTCTGCAGGCATGATACAATATCTTCGATGTAAATGAAGTATCTAAATTAATAAACTGATATGCATTCCTTGTATCAGGAACTGACAGTTCCGGTCGCAAATGGAGACCAAAGGTTAACCCTGGGAACATCAAATTACCGTGAGTGACATCCAAATGGCCCCATCGATCGGATAGAGCAAATAATTTCAGAACAAGGGCTGGAATTAGGCAGAAGGAAGTGGTTTAATTCCGATCTTCAAGGGTGGCGAGAGCTTGCACCCCAGGTTTGTACGTGACGATAAATTGTTTGTAATTCATTAAGAACATTTTACACTGCAGACAAACACCTCAAGGATATACAAGATTAGATGCCCTTCAGATCTGTGGGGTGGGAATTTGTGAGGTAAGGATAGATTGAAAGAAGAGGAAATTGAACGTGGGAAGGACAGCTGAATACTCAACCTAACTCTTGAATGTTGTTCCGAGAGACCTTTGGAGCATCAAAATTCATTAAGGAACACCAGTAATAGTTTTTAGTTGCTGGGGTAAATTTCCTACAACTTGCAATCAAACATAGTCTGTAAGATTGTGTTGTTTTTGAAAACAATATGTTGCATTGATTGAATGAGAGGGTTGGAAGGAGGAACAAGAATTCAGATGAAATTATTTGAACTGTCTATCACATCATTTTTGTTGTTGTTGTTGTCGAAAAAAGGAATAAATAGATAAAAACAAACAAACAAACAAACAAAAACAAAAACAAAAGAGAACTATATTTAGATGTAACGAACATGAGACATTTTTAAAGCACCACAAATACTATTAATAACAATTATAAGTTTCTGAAATAGATCAGAAGAATAATACATAAGAATATATAAATACAACTATACAGATCATTTCTATTTAAAGAAAAACCTATTTAATCTGATCATCGTGTTTTTCACTGGCAGTGTCTCCACAGAGAGAGCCAGGGGGAGTGAGGAAAGGAGGGAGGGCAAGAAAAATAGAAAGAGTACATACAAAAAAAAAAAAAAAACATTCTGAACAAACAAACAACAGAGTACCAATAATAGAGAGTTCCTACCAGCGTGAAACGTTGATAATCCAGTTTCTTAATGGAAAGGTGACCTCAATTTTAGAAACGGAAGGATGAGAGTAAAAATCTTTCTAGATGGCTAAGATTCCGAGTGTAATTTCAATAGCATAAGCAATAGCAGATATTAATATATACGCTATGCATGTTTTTTTCTGCCCCTATAAATAATCCTGATTCGCCTCAGCTAATCCTCGTTTATCCACGTTTATCCGTGAAGTTATGATAATGAAAACAGCAATATGTCAAAACTATGAATACCAAACATATTAATTGTACATATACATGCAGCTCTTGTCACAACCACATTTTTTTTTTTTTTTTAAACCTTTCTCGCTCTAATCTGATTAAATACGATAGAGATAAAATCTAAAACTGAAATAATTTCATAAAAAGTTTTAGGTTACAAGTCTGAAGAAGAACGCATAAAACATATTGGAAGATCAACTGAGCAGGTCTCCAGAATACCGAACAACGTTCTGCCAACTTACCCGCTATTCCTACACTCTGAAAAAAGACCGGATAATTTTCCGCCTACCGACATTTACGTGCTAATTCTCCACTTTGTCGAGGACCGAAAATTTCGACTGGATCCCTGGGGTTTTGTACAAGCTTTCTGCCGGTTCCTGGTGATCTATGTGCGTGACAGCGACGGGCACTCTGGTCAACAAAATCTTGCTGGAAATTTGTCAGAGAAACAAGAAAATATCGGTCATTTAATTAATCAATAAAAGTATTCGCGCTTTCATGTTGATGTATCATTTTTAAGAGTGTATCTGCTTTATAAACAAGATTTAACCAATGCATGGCCCCTAAATAGGTTGCATTTTAATCTGCTTTTTCATTTTTGCTTTCATCTTTGATGAGGACGTTATGGTTATTGTTACTCTATGTTTAGATCTCATTTATTTAAGGGAACAAGCTGTGGACGGAGATCTTGTGATTTACTGTTTGCACTTTGCCTTCTCTCTCTCTCTCTTTCTCTCTTATCTCTGCCTATTTCATTTCACTTTTCAACACTTTTGTTTCTCATGCTGTCACACAAAACGAATATTCAGACTCGAAGATACTGGGTCTGGGTAGGCGGGTAATGCTATTCCAACTACATTTCTTTCTTAAGTTTATAGATCCGATGCTTCGGAGTTCGTGGGCTTTTCGAGTGGGAAGATGTATCATAGTTATTATGTTTACCAAAATTAGAATGTTTAGCAATGAGTTGACATTTTGACATCTTCCCCCTCATAGCCTTTCCGTTTACGTTGGGACAAGCAATTTTCAGCTTTTCAATCTGCACATTGTACTTTCTTCGAAATAATTATTGTCGTCAAGTCTTATTACTTGTCAAATCTTAATAAATATTGTTAAACAAAGAACGCACATGTTCCACATGTTTCCCAGACGAATTAAGTACAACAATTTGAACTCCTTTGAAGTTCCATACTTTGCTTTTGTTAGTTGTAGCCTGACGACGAAAACGAATGTATGAAACATTTAGACTAATAGAAGATTCATTTGAGATTGTACAATGATCTTGACTGACGTACACTGCTCTGCCTCTGATGTTTACCATTCAACATGAAGATAAAAGGAGCAGTGAAACGGGTCAACATTCTGAATTGCGTTATTCCAAGAGGGGTGAAAGACATTTGAACTGTGCTCAACCCACCTACCGAACGGAGTAGTGTTTCCAAATATGGCATCTTGTCTGCTCAGCATGAAAAGATTAATGGCCTGGTCTAATAGAACAGATACTTTTGTTGTTGAAAAGAAAGGGACCTTTGAGGTTTGGAATTCTCCCAGTGTTCTGAGGCTCCATTAGTCTCTAGACACCCATCTTGCATCGAATTCTGAATATATGAATAAATAACTGGCACTCCGGTAGAATTGGGGGAGACCTCAGCTGTACAGCACGTCGTGTCGAAGCCGAAACAGGGATGTCAGTTATAGCAATTTTCTGGACTCTTGCCATCTACAATCCATTGGATATAGAGCCAGATGGTGCGGGAGATGAATAAAAATGGTATATACAATGTAAGTTAGTTTGAAAATGAGACAGAAACGTCTGGCTGATTTTAAATACATTGAGAGTGAAAATATCTACTGTTACTTTTCATTTCTTCAGAGAGACCTTGCATAGACCTTTTCCGCCCCCCCCCCCGCCCCCGCGATCTCTACTTCAACCTCCCGCCGCACCAGTGGGAAAGCTTCATGTCATTGTATAATAGCTAGCAGTCTTGTTTCCATACAGAGATCTTGGTGTTCAGTGTTGATCCTGCAGTAGCGAGACAGGTTGAAAGAATGCAGGGATCGTTGGATGAAATGGGCTGGAGAATATTATTGTGGGGGTTGAATAAGTATCCAGTGACGCCATAGAGCTCTCTTGACAAGATCAGAGGAGCCGTAGATGTCTGCGGAGCGTGACGTCCTAGAGCTCTCTAGACAAAATCAGAAGAGCCATAGATATCTGCGGAGCATAAATTATGACACCAATTAGATCATCCCCTTGCCTTCATATCATATGAAATTGTACGTCCTACAAATAGCCCTATTTTACCGATAATTACTTGCTTTTGTGGATGCCTGAATTTTTCAAGATGTGATGTGTAATTGTCTACTCTCCAAATAATGGATGCTTATTCAACAAACAACAAAGAAAATACAGAGGAACAGAAATAATGGATGTAACCTACGAGTCCATCCTAATTAGTTATCATTCTATTTAGTGCGTTAAGAATTATCACATTTGAAAAGTTTCTAACTGTAGTGTCAGGGACAAAATATCGAGTATTTCACTGTAATAGGCCTATCTATCAGTGCGCGACATTGTTGAGCTGGAATCTTATCGATCTCGAAAACAGTTTAGATAACATGTACAGAAGACGGCCATTATTCAAATTAAAGGCCTAATAATTTGTCCTCTCTTCAGATTTTAATATAAGAAAAAACAATAATAATCATTCATGTATTTAAGTCGCCAAGAACGCACTTAATGACACATATGAAAGAAGGCCATTATAATATGTACGTGATGACACTTTATCATTCTTCCAGATATATTTATATTGCAACAGCGAAAAATAAACACAAAAAAAGAATGCCTTTAAACTCCAGACTGCTTGTGATTTTAGGTAGCAGCATTTGCAAATTTTGAAATTTCATCTTTTATTTCCCCATGTTATATATATTCATACTACCACACATGTTAGCTGACTTCGACTAATGCTTCAATAGTGCACTTTAAAATGCATTTCAGTGTCGCAGCTGGATAACTAATCTAAAAGAGTAAGAATTATTATACTTTCGCTGATATGGAGTCCGGATATTTGCATTGCTTATAAAGAACTTGTCTGGGTTTATCAATTGGTATTTCGTGTTCTTCATTATATCTCTTTGCTCTTCTCGTCTTGTAGGGGAATACTATATATTATTTCGTGACTTACTAAATTAATATGTCAGTTGCTGCATGAGTGACAACAGGAAGACCGAGGTTTTATTTTAAACCTCTCCAATTAAACATGTATAATTTCCCCACAGTTGCCAAGAGAGGCCTCAGGGATGACCTGTGAGATCATGCTGCCAAAAATAACCGTTGATCAATGGCAATATTCCTTGATATAGAAAGATGGAGACAACCGAATGTCTATACAGGATGTCGGAGCTAATGAAGTTAAGCAAGCCACGAGTTAAGTGATTTCCTTTGGATTCTATGTGGCCGCTAGTCACAGTGTATCATTAGGTAACTAGCCCATCAGGCCATCCTGCGCACGATATCATAACTGCTCGCTAATAGCACTTGCCCAAGACCAAGAACTCTTTGCAATGTTAACTCTGTGGGGATGGCGTGGCTTAGTGCCCAATCGATTAGATTGCTTTCTGGCTTAATTACATTGTCGTGTTCACGTGCTGCGTCTGTTGCTAAAATTGACCCAGTTTTATAGCCATTGCTCTCCTTCTTTTGGCTAGTTTGTTATCAGCAAAGTTACATAAAGATCCAATATAGCTGTGTCTCTGCCATCGTATTGTTCATTGCTCCTCCCTTTATTTTATTGCTGTGTATTTGTTGTTTGTGGGTGGACACGAGTGCAGTCTGTGAATTTTCTTACTTCTCTCCATTATTGCCCCCATTTTCACTCCCTATTTATCCTCTATCTCCCTTTCTCTTTCATTTCTGTTACCCCCCCCCCCTCATCTATATGTGTTCTCCCCTTGTCTGTCCATCATCATCATCATCATCATCATCATCATCATGAGTGTGTGTGTATGTGTGTGTATGTGTGTGTGTTTCTCACTCTAAATCTTCACGTAGTTCTATTCATACGCTCTACAAAATAATAATAATAATAATATAAAATAAAAATACTCCCCTTGAATCATAAAAATGCAGAAGCTGTACTATTTATAATTTTAAAAGCCGTTTGAGACAGAGAGCGGGAGAAGGCAGAAAATAAGGCAAGGGAGGACAGGTGTCTATAAAAAAGATGATTTCGAATGTGCGAACAGGAGCAAAGCAGGTAAAAGACAGAATCTAGAACCTCAAGGACAGAAACATGGCCTTATAATAGTGGCCTTATGTCTTGGCATGGGGCGGGAGTGGAACTGTTTAAAGGAAGGAGAAAATGGGAGAACAAACCACTGAGATTTGACCTTTAATCATCAAGTAAATAAAAGGCATGGCTAGGGAGGATCACGATCAGCGTGTGACCAGCACGTTGATTTCCTTCATCACCGATCTCATAAACTCGGACATAGGATTTGCCTCGAAGAAATCCAAGTCTGCATCATGCTGCCCTGCTTGGCCCTGAACATGTTTCAGGATTCTCTGGCTGAAACGCTTGGACTTGCACAGTCGACAGGTAAGCAAAGCTATTCTAATTTGTGAATTTAGTGTTGTTTAGTCTATTCTTACCGTTTTCTCATTCTACTATATTACATTGCCAACATACAATGCGAAACTTCAGCAGCCAGTGTCATGAAGATCTAGATCTAGATCTAGACATCTAGATCTAGATCTAGATCTAAATCAGGGAGTCATTCTGACTTTAAATAAAACGGATGCGATCCTGACCTACATCTAGTAGTGTCTAGTGGACACAGCTCACAACTTAACAGTTATCCAGCATAATATGGTTATTTAAATTGCACTGATTCCCTCCAACAAAATTTAATCTTCAGCATCCATAGCTCTTTAGTCGGTAGTGGTTGAACTTGAGTAATAAAAATGTGACAGAACTAGCCTTTTGTTTTTGTTTGTGTTAACGACACATCAGCACAATTATGTACTCGACTAATAATACATGTAATTAATTCATTGATTCTTGATGTTGATTTCATCTGAGATTTACTGACTGCAAGCATGTGAACATTCAGGCTCCGACAAGAAAATTTAATGAGCATTAATAAGTCGACAGAAAAAAATACACACTCCATTAATGTACAGGTACATGTAATTTACTCTATCATTTTGCTGTCTGAGGTTTATATTTCATAATGCCGGAGACCACTCCTTTCATATTGTCCCCTGTTGCCAGCAGTGTGCATTGGTTCTGATTTCTTTTGTTAAAAATAATTAACAAAATTTTGTATGTAGGGCAGGATTGTTGGTTTGTTGAGATTTTTTGTTAAGCATCATTATAATTTTGATTACGGCTAAATTGCAGCAAGCATGTTTGAATGCTGATTCCAAGTCATTTGACTAAAATTCATGCATAAATTTACTTATAAAAATTGAGCATTCAAGATTGTAGCAAGACTTTACAGGATATTATGTGGATCAAGTGGTGGCCTGCCATACTTTTTATGTAAATGGATTTTTTATAGTTTGTGACCCTGTTTTCCTAATGGAGACCCTTCAGAGAGCCAAGGTGAAGTAGGTTTTTCAAGCATCTCTGTAGGCAGTGTTGTCATAAAGCACATCACACCAAGTAGGCCTACATGTAATTTCAACTGATGCAAACATTACAATTGCAGTGATTTCTGCATGTCTAGATTTTTTTAATGTGAAATACTTCTCATTCTTCCCAGGCTGTGTGGAAGGCCGATCTGATGTTCATGGACTACCAAGCACTGCACCCAAGCAGTGTCCATTACGCCCGGATTTTGCAAAAATCGTCATGTTGCGGGCCATGGCGGCTCAATCGCCGTTAAATGCTTGTCCTGATTATAGTCCGCGGGTTCAGGACTTGGTCTTTCAACCTCCTGGGTGGAGGTTATCTCAATGGCGGCTCAACCACCAGCCTTGGAAGGCTTTATACTGGGAGACAGTGGTTACCCACTGAGAAACTGGCTGCTGATGCCCTTCCTAAACCCTGTCAGTCTACCACAGGAGCGGCATAACGATGCACACAGTTCAACAAGACAAGTAGTGAAGATGAGTTTTGACGTGCGAAGATGGAGGTGTCTAAAAAGCAAACTCAGGATGGCACCTGATTTTGCATGTAGAATTATTATTGCATGTTTTATGCTACACAATATTGCCACCGAGTTCGGCCTACCAGTGCCTCCATCAGACGATGACGAAGATGACACCAGGTCAAAGGATACTCTGTCCTCACAGCGGACCATTCAGACAAAGAGAGCCCGAACAACAGCTGGGCAAGCAGTAAGGGAGAGCATTGCGCGAAGTTATTTTAGATAAAACTGTTTCAGAACTAGCCCATTTGTATTCTAAGAAACTGTTTTGCTTGAAAATATCTTTGTAAGTATCCTTTGCGCACCTATGTACACATTGAGCATGCATGTTCAAACAACTCCGTAACGTTCTATTTACGTCTTTCAATCACCTGGTGGAGGTATTCTCGACGGTAGCCAAACAACTAGGACAGACTTATATCATTTTATCTGAATTCAATGAAAAACAAATCCATTATTAGTGCGTCCTTATGGCGTCTAAGCTTTGCCCTCAAATACTGCATTTTCGGACCCAGGTGATCTTGATGCAGTTGTTGGGATTTAATGTGTTCCTCGAGGAACCTATCATAAAAATGTTATTTTATTCTCTTCTGTTTCCTGAAAGAAAGATAAAAATATGACAGGATTTCATTTCCATCTAACCATGCAAATTCTTTACAGTACAGTCTGACAGGTCTTAACTGTATTTATATATTATATAGTAATTTAGATTTTTTCTAAACAATTTTTCAAAAAAAATCTGTGTCTCTATTCAAATATGATTTGGTGATAGGGAAGAAAACTGTTGTACTCATTGTCTTTCTTGTGCGCCTGAAATGCTATCTGTGCTATGGGAGGAACAAAGTGATGCTCGTTGTAATAACATCCATAGGCCTGATTCCCCATTTAGCGTTGTTTCAAGCTAATTTGTACTCTGTGGTTTTACAAGAAATTAAATGCAAGCATGTCAAGCCGTTTTCACTAAGTTAGAAGTTCGACATATATATAATAGTATTTTCATTTCTGGCTAGTTTTAGTGAATTATATTTGATAGTTATTTAAAGAAAAAATAAATGCATTGCAATTCAACTAAATTTGGCACATGGAGACAGGCTTTTTAAATTTTGAAAAAAAAAAAAAAAAGCTTTGATTATGTTTGAGATAAGTTGGATTTTGGTTCTGTTCCATACCAAAACCTCACTTTCCGCCAGTCTGACTTGTGGGCGCTTTTCATAGTAATATGTTGCAATATGTTGCTTTCACTCATAATAAAGGCGTACAAATGAGCCTCAACATGATTAAATTAGGTGCTTGTCAAACTAACACAACCAGATGGATCGCTGTTTTTCAAGAGTGAATTAAATTTTTTTAACTCAATGTTTTTTGTTCTACACAGAACCCTTCCATGACAATCTAAAAATTGCAGGGTTAAATTTACTGAAATCGATTGAGTAAAGCCCCAGAATTGTAATTTAATAGCATAACCTAATAAGCATTAATAAAAATGAGCCACCATTTTCTCAGCTGCAATAATAGGTCACCCTCATCAATATCTCAACTTGCCAATATCCCTACTTCTACTTAAGATAGAGAAAACAAATAGGACTATAACCTATAACAGAACTGTAAAAAAGATGTCTATGGATCCCGCTGTGGAAAGGAAGATCCCGTGAACTGGAAGACCTGCCTCTACCGGATCTTGAAACAACCAGTGTGCCTGATGTATCCATGACAAAGTAAATGGTCGGAAAACGTAGCTATAAACACAACACATACTAAATCAAGTTGCCACAGTCCATTTGCTCTATTTCTATTGAAACCGGTGGTCCAGGATTGTGAAATCAAAATGTGCATGTTATTGCAGTCACAAAGAATAAAATAAAGTCAATGAGAGCACAAAACCCTTCGCCATTGCTTTGAAATACAATTTGGAACAACCAACTCGTGTGATAACCGGCCCAAGTTGGCCTGTGGCGTAAGAGGCTTTCTCAACAACTCACTTCCGTAGTTCGTTTTGTTGCTGATTGTTGTTGCTGTTGGTTGTTGCTGTTGTTAGTTGTTGTTGTTGCTTGGAAGGGTCACCATATTATTTGTTGCTCATTAGTGAACTCAACATGATAATTGCTATCATTCTATGGGCTGAGTTTTCTTCGAAAATGCATGTAAATTCCGTACAAGTTGATATTCATCTACATTCATTATTCAGCTTAAGAGGTTATTAACGAGTGGGCTTAGCTGAATGATGTTTGAATGCTGATGAAACGTCAAAACTTAAAACTTGACATTAATTCCTCAGATATGCTTTGTAAATGTTGGTAAATTTAAATGACATCTTCCATTCCTTCTTTATCATGGTACGTGTACTTCTCTCAAAGAATATCGTTAAGAAAGATGAAAGTAAATTATTAAATTAAAAATTCGGATTTTTTAAAAACTTAATATGTTGATCATTTTAACAAATGCTTTCGGTTTTTCCAGATGACAGTTGTATTCACACGCTCATCAAGAGGTCAACTGAAAGTAGATGGGGACGATTTCACAAATATAGAGTTCAAGCCATCTGGTCGAGTTTTCTCTAATTTAACACAGCTAAAAATACTTCCTACTTCCTGTCATTCACGATGAAAATGGCATCACTACATTTTGTCCAAGATATCACGCCTCACTCTCCCCAGCTTATACCTTCTTTTCAGTTTAAACTTGATGATGCCAAAAATCACAAAAGATCATGCACAGGTTTATAACTACATTTGTGTAGTTTTTAGAACGCCAAAAGTGAGAGAGAGAGAGAGAGAACAACTATGCATCACTGTAATCCGATTGTAAAAGGAGAAAACCCAGAATTTGGGTTGAAGTCTTTGGAAAGGATATTTAAGTTCATATATTATGTCATTTCTTTACATTATATTATAACATTCGAACATCAGCTACCATTTCTTTGAAGACACCTGTCATATAAGTACCTCTGAAATTACCAACGTGTTAATGTATAGCTAAACACTTTGGCAGTATCAATGTGAAAAATAAGAGATTTGTCTCCACTGCGTCTGTTGCTGCTATCACCGCCATATTTGTCTTTTTTTTTTCTTTTTTCTGTTGCTGATAGTATTGTTGTTGTTGTCCCTCCTGATGCTGCATTTAAAGGTATTTAATCGCTCGATTATGGCAAGATCAAATGCGAGACCAGAAGAAATTTACCATGGCTTCTCTATTCGATGTCATGTCTGAACAGTTCCTCCACAAATTTCACTTCATTTCACATATTTGTTATGTTGTCGTTCATGTTATTATGATGTGATTATTTTGACAACGCTTATAAGCTGAGGTAAAAACAATACATTTGCAGGAGACACATTTTGGCACTTTGTTGAAAAATAACTTTTTTTTTTTTCAAAACAAAACAAAAACATATTGTGAGCTAATGGCGGTGAAAGCCCGCGTCGGCGGGGTATTTCCTATGGAATGCCACTCTCAATGTTTCAGGGGTGACATTTCTTCTCTCTCCACTCTCCTACCTTCTGTCCCGCTCTCTCTCCTACTTGATCAGCCTTTTTTGACGTAGAGACGTATTTTGCCAAATTTGGCACAATATAGCCTTTTATGTGCCGTTAGGGGGAGGTGGGGTCCTGGAGGTCATTTTTGAAACCGCTTGGGGGGGGAGGAGAGATGATTTTAACCATTACCATTGAATTCGGCATGGTCAAATTAGAGGAAAACAATCGAAAAAAATTCGAAATCACTCATGGTTGCCATTGCAACGACCGCCATCTTGGATTTTACTACTCAATATTGCGTAACTTTAATATAAATAGGATTCTAGATTTTTCAATTGATTTCCTTGAAAATGTGCATACATATTTTGCACTATATCTAAAAAATGAACAGAGGGGATTTTTGATAATTGGCTTATTTTTGTTTTTAGAAGTTTTTAAAATCGATATATAAAAAATGCACGGATTTGGCGTAAATTTGACCCTAAAGACTCAAATTTCTAAAAAATTTTAAATGTTATCAAAAATCCCCTCTGAGCTTTTTTTTTTTTTTTTTGTATTGTTTTGTTCTATGTTCATGTCAAATTTGATGGCAATCGGTCCATAAATATAAAAGTAGATTGCATATTTGTGATAAACATTTGCGGTAAATAGCATATTTGTGGTTTTTGAGAAAAACGCATTTACAGTTGTTTTCGAAAAAAAAAAAAAAAACAGCTATAAAGAGCTTCTGATCGAACTTACAACCCCAAAACATGTTTGTTTCACTTACTAGACCTTTTCCCATGATTTCTATTCCTTCGTTTGCCTTCCCCTGTGTCCCTACTCCCATTTTTCCTCCATTTTGACTTCCCTACCCCCATCTTCCGTAGAGTCATTTTAGGGTCCAGAAAGGGCTGCAAATGGCTGCTTTGTCTTCCTCGGTCAAAACCAAGAGCGTTTTTACCCTTTCTGTGACAGATAATGCACTAATGCACTTTGAAACAGCACATTTCAGCCTAATTGGACCTTGGGAAGTCTATTTCAGAGGCCCAGGTGAACGTTTTCATTGAAATTGGGTGTGTTCAGTGTCTCAGATGGTCAGCCAGTGTCCACCCCTGGGACTGGGACTCGACAGTGGTAAAGGGGATCATAATCAAGTCTTTGTTTGCAATTTGCCCATAGCCAGCGAAATAGTGATGATCTATCATTGAATAAAGAGCCCGAAATGAGCAAGAGCCTGGGTGGCAGAGGGGCAGGTCAATCTTTGCTTGAACCCTCTCCCCACACCTTAGAATGGACATATCAGCTTTCTAATAACATTTTTATATTCAGCAGAGACCGAACTTTTAAAAGAAAAAAAAAAAAAAAGAGATTAAGATATTCCAAATAATGCGTCAAAGATATTTTGAATCCCGCCCATTTACCCCAGAAAAATAATAGATTTAGATTTAAACAGGCTCTAGGGTAAAATTTATTGTTTGTGTTCCATTTATTTATGTGCTGATAATCCATCGTTGTTGACTGGTGCTTTAAATGACCTCGGGTAATATCCTAATACGGTAATCGGAAATCGTCACATGAACGAGGAAGCATCACTCACACGTAGGTAAATATGGTACGGGAATGTCTAGATGCTCCTCAGTCTTCAAGAACTGCCTACAAAGTGCAGAGCATATGTACAAATCAGCATGTGAGCAACAACCCCTCCGTCATATGACGACCTCGAAATTTCTCTTTTATCTGCCTCACAATCCTCCCTTGCGTGATTCGTGAACGTGGAGCCAATCTTACACCAAGAACGTTGAGAAACCATGGCGATGCTGATGAACTGATGGCGGGTCCGGATAACCGTCAGGATTCTATCTTTCCTAGCACTCCATTTTTGCCGATATAATCCATTTCAGTTGCACGAGAGTGGGTTACATACGATGATTACTGATTTCCGCAAGACGCGAGTTCACAATACGTGATGTGTTAGCCAATGTATGAGCTATGGCAGATGGCGTGGGAGGAGGACTTCTATGTTGATCAGAAATAGCATCAATTACCTCTGTTTTGATTCCCTATTTGTATTTTGGCTAATGGTTGTGTGAGAAAAAGGAAGAAAGAGAGGGGGAGTGGGGAGGGGAAGAGGCTGTAGTGCATAACATATTTATATGAAATTTTTAAAAAATGTGCTGTACGATACGAATTGTTCAGGGGTTTGATAATATTGATGTATTGCCGTTCAAGCTTTGGTGACCTAAAAGCCGCATTCCGTTTTCTGATAATTTTTAAACGAATGAATATGACATTTCCTTCCTCTGTCAGGCTAGTGAAGTCTTTCAAGTCTTTCTGAGAGTAATAGATTGCAAATTTATATGCGTCTTAGTAAGTTCATGCTAGAGTAAACCTGTGTCAACCACAAGTCTTCGTGAGAAGTGGGGAAATGATACAGTAATCTATAATGAAACCATAATGAAAGAAAACATAAAATAAGTATTATGATCTACCCTAGTTAAAAAATAAATGCACCATCTGTCTCCTTATGTCTAGAGACATGAACAGATCGGGTTCAGATCTTACTGACTGGCAACAAATATCTGATCAGAAATCTAAATGAAATTCAGGTAGATAGCAGCTGCCAGATTGCCCTCATAAGTTCTAAGAATTTAAAAGAAATTTACAAGAGGCTACATCTTGCAATGGATTAGTATTAGTATCATCTTCAAAAGAAGAAGGCCAGGATGAAGAAGCAAAAGAGCAAGAACAAAATGAAGGAGAAGAACAAGACCCCCTCCCCCGTTGCTCCTCCCCCCCCCCCTCCCACCCCCAAGAAAACAAACAGACAACAAAACAAAAACAAATCCCACGTAGATACGGGTAAACAGGATCCGGTTATCGATTTAAAAAAAAAAAAAAGAAAAAAATGGATGCTATTTCCATGAGGTAAATATATTAAAATCGAATGTATGGCTTCAATGGCTTAAAGATCGATACCTCCTCAGATTGAAAGGTCTGAAACAGCCTATTCTCGGGCAAGCGGGAAATGTCCAGGAGACCGGGCAAGATTATAACCATCACACGTTTTCGTGTCCCATCACACGTTTTCGTCCACCCAGTGCATGGAGAAAAGAAAAACAGAAGTTTGCACTGAATCAGAAAAAAAAAAATGTTTCTTGAACATTCAATGAAAATCGAGCAAACAAAAGAGAAAGTTTTAATTATGTTTAATCTCCCGGTTTCATTTGTTTCATTTCATGAGCATGGATATCATAAAAAAAAAAAAACTACACTTTCCATAACACTGTGTCTAGCACCTATCGATTCCTAATGGGTCAGGACCACTTTCGTCCCTCATGAGGATCAATCAACGTGACAAATACCTGCAGAAATATTCTCCAGATGTCTATTTTACCCACGAGTTTAAACTGGATTGGCCACTTTCATTGATAGTCCAGGGGTGCCCAGATATGACAGAGAGGTGACCTCGTGAAAGCGTTACGCGCACCTACAGAAACATGTTTATGTCAAACGAAGCTGTGCACATGCCTTTCTAAACAGCTGTTTTTGTACTATTTAGAGATCAATCAACGACATTATTTCAGTAGTACTCATCTGATGTCTATTTAACCACAAATCATTTGCTTTTAACTCACAAGAGAAAATAGAAGGCGTCTACAGCAATCCAGGCAGTGAAGGGATTAACCTTCTTTTTTATTGTAACTGGCGAGCCTCTTCGTACTAATTGTAAAGGGAAGGCAAACAAGCCCTATGCCAGCAGAACTATAGTCCGACACCCTCCCCAGCGACTGCCTTAGTAGTGAGTGGGAATGGGGGCGGGGGAGGGGGGAGGATTGGCGTGTTTCGATTCAAAATGTCGATTTTCGGTTTTTATTTATTTATTTATTTATTCAGACTGTGAAATGAAAGAAAGAAAATGTCTCTACGAGAATATAATTAGCCTATCAAATAGCAAATAAAGGCGTGAAGACCACTTTTGAGATTCAAGAATACGCCTCTTATAAGGCAATGGAGATAAATTTAGTTTCTGTTACCGTGTTGCTATAACTCCTGGGGCTGTCAAAAAGAAAATCAAGAGAGAAATCACATGAAAGATAACATAAGAAAGGTACCCTTTACCCCTAACAGCCGTTACACATGTTTACACCAAAATACATGCTTGCCTTTTTAAGCAAATACAAACAACAAAATATATTAGGCCTTGCTACTGCTTAGTGTTATCACCACAAAAGACAACAACAATTCTATAATTTCATTAATCAATGATATCCATATGTGATTCTTTCTTATGTTATATCTGGAGTAATCCTCAATACTAGCTGTTTTCCCTGAGTTTAAGAGATTTACATGCAGAGAAGTTTGTCATTGGGCTTAATTTAAAAAAAAAACAAAACAAATTATACTTTTAAGCCTCACTTCCTGGGCATCGGCCAGAGGTGGAATTTGAAATTTCTATTGCTTCGCTGCTGTCGTTGTTGCTGCTGTTGATGTTGGTGATCATCATCATCATCATCAATCTTGCCTAATCTTGGCAGAGATTTGACCATCACAATCAAGTTATAGATTTTTGTGTTATTTGTTTTTCTTGAAATGTTTTGCTAGTTAGCGGTCTGACAGTTCTATTATATTTTTATAAAATGATGATGATGATGATGATGATGATGATGATGATTATGATGATGATGATGATGATGATGATGATTTAATTGCCCTAATAATGTATGTTTTAATCTCCTTTTCAAACTACATTGAAAAACCTCTCTTTTACATAAAATAAATCATTTTATTAACATTTTCTTTCGTGTACAGCAATACCCTATTT
>JBCAUA010543917.1:0-16643 GCA_038406235.1 Peronia verruculata | reverse complement strand
TTTTAAACAATTAGTCACTCAGTTAGGTGAATGGGTTTGGCTCTGAACACAGACTGACTCTCATCTGACCTATTAATGACATGTACTTGTGTGTTGTACAGAGTGAGTGTCAGCATCAGTAAGAGCACAAATCCAGCGTGAAATCTGCAATACCATCTATTGTTCATTGAATAAGCATACATGTTCAGCAAATATTATCAATACACGTGTGAACATGTGTGTGTATTTGATGATATTCGGCTTCATGAAGTCCTTATAAAGAGTTGTCAGGTCCTTGAAAAGTCCTTGAATTTTAAGGCATCTAAGGAGTGTGAACCCTGAAGTAGAGATATTGGAAATTAAAGACGATGGGGGTGACATGTTCCTGCAGCTGAATTTAGTGAGAAAATCACCGACCTGTTTTGCAAATCCTTATTAATTCTCATTGTTACAATTTTAATGCTGTTACTTATCCATTTCAGCAAATTTCACTCTGAAATGAATTTTTAGTTCGACACAGAAGGCTTCTGTGAAGAAAATAAAATGTGTTAAAACGTCATTCACAGTGAATAACCCATGATTTCTCCTATCGCCTTCATTTGACGAGTACCTGATTTCATTGTGCCATATCTCATATCCAACAGTATATCAATGCTGAACTTGCGTGAAAGTTCATGAAGGAAACGCTGAAGAGTTATACTTTTTTGTTAACCAAGGTGTGAACACTAAAAGAAGATAGTTACGTCAATTTATATCGCTGCTTTTTGCTATCCACATATGGAACATTTGAGTAGAGCCAAAAAAAAAAATGTTTTACAAAAAAAGTTGTGGCAATACTGTGATAAAAATCATCATTTTGTTACACGTTTGTGTGGTAAGTAACATATTAGGAAGGATTGCTGCAAATTCTCTATTCATAGAAAGAGGATAGGTAAACCCCGGCGGCCTATTCAGTATACCAAATAAATTGCAAGTAATAGCCTAGACCAACCCCGCTGGCTTAACCTGCTGGGACCCTTGACGAGCGCAAGTCCACCCTAACGGTAACATATATAGCTGGTAACGTCCTCCCTAACGCTAACATGTATGAGACCCTTGACCAGCGCAAGTCCACCCTATCGCTAACATGTAGGTCCAACGAGCAGGTAACGGTCCTCCCTAACGCTAATATGTATGAGACCCTTGACCAGCGCAAGTCCACCCTAACGCTAACATGTAGGTCCGATGAGCGGGTGACGGTCCTCCCTAACGCTAACATGTATGAGACCCTCGACCAGCGCATCTCCACCCTAAAGCTAACATGTAGGTTCGATGAGTGGATGACGGTCCTCCGTAACGCTAACATGTAGCCGACATGTGCCATTCGTACTTCCAGGCTGCGCACGGGGGCTGCGCAAGAGACAACGGTAGCGCCGAAATGCATGCAGGGTACAACGACTGCCCCACCACCTCCCCTTCCTCCCCCCTCACCCACACCCACAGGTTTGTCGCCCACACTCTGGTCTTAATTTGGGATTAAAGAATAAAAAAGATTAGGAGAGAAACAAAGATTCTTTTTTTTTTTTTTATGTTGAGCCAAAATTTTAATAATAATCATCGGAAAAGAAAAAGAACAAAATCAGAAAGAATCCATCAGTTGATTAAGTTTTTGTTTCGTTTTGTTTTGTTTTTTCTTTATTGCTGTTTCTATCACTCTCGATCTCGAGGGCGAATCTCTGGCGGATAGAACATCTGAAAGTAATTACGAACCCGGAATAAAAATGGAGCACTATGGGGATAGAGGAATTCGTTTTCATCCGGCCAATATTATTGTCAGATAAAAAAAAAACTGAAATGTTCTTGCTTTATGATGGAAAATTACCGATTTCTGAGATAGTATAACCATTCTGAAAGGACGGACGATTGTTTTGGGTGAAGAAAGAGATGTTGAGGAACCAAAGACTGGTTAGAGAAGAAAGTAGATTAGAATGAGAAAAGAGATAATATGCGTAGTAAATTATCTTTTAGGCCGTAGCCACAGTGCATCTGTGTCTGTGTCTAACTCTCGCACTGCAGCCCCTTGTAGTCATGTTGCGAGCTCGCAAGACGCAAAATAGCGCAGCCGAGTATAACTAAAAACGCGAGCTGACACGCTAGCTCGCACGTGGTCAGACCCAGACGCATTGCAGCCCTTAGCAATCAAATGAGTTTGCCCTATAACATTATCCAGGGTTAACGTTAACTAGGTTTCCTGGCTCCATGGGCATGACTCCACCTTCGGCACGCGTGATGTCATCAGTCCGCCCTCCAGTAGAATAGTATAAGCTTCTTGACAAGACCAGGTGCCATTATGACCAATGACAACAACCAATTACATTACCTTCAGAAATAGTACATCAAATTTCAGCTTTAATCACTCGGGAACTCTGGCAGGACGATCACCAGAAGCTCGCAGGTTCAAGGCTTCTGTGTCTACTTGTGTGAGAAAAATTTGGTCGACAAAGCAGTGAAGGAAAATTTTGGTTGTGATCGTTTCAGATAAAAGGGGGTAGAAGGAAATAGAACCATGACCCGGTAAACAGTGTTTGAGCTAACTGTATAGTGGCATTTCAACCCTCCAGACCCCAGTCGGTGCAGGTAAGGGCATTAAAATAGCCACAACGTTATGAGAGCAATTTGTAATAATTTGTGCGTTCATTTTTTCTTTCAACAAATTTAACAAACTGATTTCAGTTCCTTGTAAATCGTACTGATGGATTATTGATGATTTTGAAAAAAAGGCCTGTATATATCTGATATCTTGTCCAGGTACCCTATGTTCTGGGTTCGAGAGGGTTAAAGGTCTCTCTCGTAATATCATTTAAGCTGGGGAAAAATGGGAATGCTTAAAAGATGTGCACTGATAAAGTGGGCGGAAGAGAACTAGAGTTGTGATTTGGCAAGCAGTTTTGGGAGGGGGAAAAAAAAAAGGTCGTATTGACTGTATTACGGCATTAGAATGACCTTTTTCATAATATGATGTTGTCAGAAATGGCTGAACAAGAAGACAGATAATTTCAGCTCGGACGTTTATAGTAAAGAAGTGCAGAGGGAAATCAGAGCACAAAGTGTGTGTTTTTTTTTAACAGTCGCTCTCTCATAATCTGCTGTTGTGAGAAATGGCTGAACAGGAGTACAGACTTGGGATAAGTTTAGCTTGGACGTTTACAGTAAAGATGTACAGAGTGAACTCAGTGCAACGGCTCGGCAAAGTGTGTGTGTGTGTGTGTGTTTGATTTTCAAACATGTTGACTGTTTTTGGCTGCTTAACGACCTCCTTCATAATCTGCGAGTGTTAATTATAGCACCATGTCTTTTAGAACAGAAGATCTTCTTTATAAACCCTAAAGTGAGAAACGTTTAAACGAGAGAAAGATTTTGGGACACTTTGGAAGAGAGGAGTTTAGTTAAATAAAGAAAATATGTTTATGTGTCAAATTATGGCAATCTCTGACTAGATGATGTGTATATGAGAAAATTTGACACAAACCCGTCTGTGTGACAGTAAAGCCCTCGTCAAAGACTCCATAGACGGCGTCCTATCACGTTCCAAGGACAGCTTTGCTCATTATTTGTGTGTTTGTATCTGTGTGTGCGTGAGTGTGTGTGTGTGTGTGTGTGTGTGTGCGTGTGTGTGCATGTGTCTGTTTCTTCGCTCCGCATTATGAGTCGTGAGCTTGTAGTTTTGTTTACCGTAGGGCTAAGCTTGAAGTGCATGTGTGTTCGTTCGTGCATTTGTTTGCCGAGACGACAAGACTCGATGACGTAGGTGCCCTCGTGACTACAAAGTGAGGCCTTGTTCTGTTGTGTTAGCTCGAGAATCCGACTTGAGTTTTCCCACGCGTATCTGACATTCAACGCATAACTATCATTGTTTAATGAGAGAAAAATCTATGATATCTTACGCTTTTCAGAGCCCAAATGAAGTTCCTTTTTTGACAGTAAACCACAAGGGGCTGGACATTAATTTAGTGAATGTACGAACACCTCGAATTCCTTATGTTTTACACAACTATTTGAACATATTAATAATTATGGAGATTATAAGATAATGATTGAGGACACTGATGCACGATAATAACATGGATTTTACATATATCCTGAAGGCAACACTCGCCCCTTTTTTGGCTTTACTAAGCTTTTTTAATTTGAACCTTTTTATTTTTTAAATCCAGCAACTTCTATTATTTTTTTTTAAGAAAGACGTAAAAACGTCTCCTCTAGTTGCAATTTCATTAGGAGAGAGAGAGAAGATAAGAGCAAAACAAAACTGCCCAGTTTCGTAAACTGCACATTTATTTTATGGTTTTAGAAAATATGGGAGACGCGTTTTTATTACAGTTGCAGATTTTTTTTTTCACCGACTTTTTGCAAGATACTCAGATGTAGATCTATCCTTGTATCTCTTATCCCCTCTTGAAACATGAGACCTTGACACAGAAAGCGGATTTGCTGTTTGCGAAAACAAGTTTCAATTATTTTACTGCTCTAAGCTCTCGGGATACAACATTGGAAATCGCCACTCTCATTTGATCAACAAGTTTCTAATTTTGATTTTAGAATATAATTGCAAGATGATCTTGAGTTGTGCAGTTATGTATTCACAACTGGAATAGAAATTGTTTGTACCAAGAAATTGAGTGAGTGTCTCCCGAGATTGCCTTATTCTAATGCTACCTACCATTTAGCTGCTCTGTATGTAAGTGCATAATTATATGTGTGTTACATACATTTCCTGTCACCTGTGAATGAAATTTCTTTTTAGCGCGCAATGAAGAGAGTTGATCTATTTTAGTTTGTCTCATTGACATTAAGACAGTGTTTCCTGAGACTGCCTTTTCTAATGCTACCTTTTGGCTGTTTTAGCATGTATTATGTGTATGCCATGCGTGTGCACATATTGTTATGTATTACATAATACTATGCGAACACCTGTTCATGAGAATTCATTCAAGCGACGGATGCAGTAAACCTGTTTAGTTTATCTTGTTCTCAGCTACTTTTGACTGCTCCGGCATGCGTATATTTTTCTAATATGCGCTTCTACGGTCTGCATGTGTCACATCTACTTTAGTGTGAGCTATAATAGAACTTTTCTTTTCGAAGACGGATAAAGTTGATATTATTTAGCTTATCTCACTAGAGTGACTTGTGAAAGAGGAAAGCATAGATCTTTTGCAGAGAACAAAGCAGAGCTTATGTGTGGAGATCTACCTCTCAGCCAGTGCCAGAATAATTAACTTTATTTGTGTTTGTCTCGCCTGTCTGTCGTATGGCACTCCAACACTTGTACAGACCTGCAACGCGGTTATTAACGACAGGCATTTTCGTGTCATTCCCCCCAAAAACATAATGTTTAAATGTCAGGTGCTTTGCAGGATCGAAATGTGAAGGCGCTTACAGGAGATGGGGGGAGAAGGAAACTGGTAGACAAGGATGGACAGAGGGGCAAACAAGATGGAAGAATAGAATGGTCTTTGTTAAATAAATGTGGAAACTCAAACGATATTATATATATAAATGTTTGTGTCATGTACACTGTCATGTTTAGAGGACTAGGGATAGTGTGTATTCCTCCATTGTCCTATAATTAAAAAAAAAAAAAAAGAAGAAGAAGAAAAAGAAGAAGAACACAAATGAAAATACGTCCAACGTCTAGCTGAGATTTATCAATACCAAAAAATACAGGAAATACAAGGGAAAAAAAAAAAATTTTCTTGAACCATGAATGTGTTCACTTAGTACCGTTTGCATTTTTCTTTCTTTTTTTGTTTTGTTTTGTTTTGTTTTTGAAATGCAATAGGCAATATATGTTAAAAAGCAAATGCAGCCTGGCGTTCTGTTGCGCTGCTTCAGACGGGGGGAAAGATTGGCTAAGCATAAACATTCTGTGACATTGATATCCAGCACGCGAGGTCGAGGCGACGCCCTGCCCACAGGAGGCCAAACAATGCGATGCAAGGAGACGCCATTGCATGCGCGCATTTCGCGCGTGTTTACCGTAAACATTTGCCAGACCAGGAGGTCTTTGCTCTGTCCCCACGGAGGTCAGTGTCCAGTTGGGCAATGGCGTTCTCAGCTACAAGTGACCTCTGAAGTTTCCTGATAGTGCAATTTGTGAAGACGTTTGAATTATCGTTTACTCACTGATGTGTGAAATCTTTGAGTTCTTATAATAGCCTGCTAGCTAAGAGTTACATTTCGCTAAAAGAAGTTTGTCTACAACTTCTCTGTAAATCTTACAGTGAAACAGTTGGTTCCTGGCATGGGCTTTTTAAAATTAGTCCACACTGTCTGCCATGTGTGAAATTCTTGGGTTCGTATAATAGTATGTTGATCAAGAATTCTATTTGCAAAAACAAGTTCTGTACGTTGCCGTCGACTGTATGACGTATAGACTATAACTTCTCTGAATTGGTTTTCAGTTATCTAGAAATCTTCTTTATCAGTACAGTAATTGTAATGGCTCATTTGCTGTTTGACATCCATGGATTCAGACAGTACGTCAGAACTATGGGTTACATTCGGCTAAGACTAGTCTGTTATGTGGAGTTTACAATTGATCAAGGAAACAGTTAGCCTACTGACGTATGTAGACTTGCTACTTCCTTGTAGAAAACAAACTTGCACACCTGCTGTGAAAAAATATTTAGCTCTAATTATCATGCAAGCCAAGACGTAATGCGTGCTGAGGCAGGTTTGTAGATCTGGTCAACTGTGCTATGTACAGCGTGTAACTTGCCTTTGAAAGCTGTTGCCTATTCTTATCTGTGATATTATAATAACTTCTGTTGGTATGGATGGAATCTAGAACTTCTCCTCGGCTGTAAAATAGTAAACACCGGTTTTAAATGAAATCCTTGAGTTCAGATACTAAATAAACCAAGACTTAGATCTATATATGCAGGGACAGTCTGCAGCCAGCCAAGACCTGCTGAGTAGAGCAGCAGCCTATATCTTCCCAGTGAAATGGTAATTTCCTTAGTGTGCTATACAAAAGTCGCGAACTTCTCTGTGTGGCAATTGGTCGTTGTGAAATAAGTGACCTCTCATGCTATGTAGAGCCTAAAGATTCTCATTGTTTGTAACACAAAATAATGGTTTTCTACTGGTAGATAGTGCTATTGATATAGTTGTGTAAAATATTTAAATACTGTCATCGCCTAGCTATACAATGGCACATTCTCTGAGGAGGTTTTGATCATTGGTGGTTTGAGTTGCTCGTGAAGCACTCTCACTCTTTGAAGCCCTCAGCCTGGTCGTCAGAAACTCGTTGTCATTGAGGACAGTGTGTTCAACCTATAGAACTTCTCTTATTTGCTCTGTGAAATCAATGGCCACCGAAGGTAAGTAGCTACAAAAGCTACAATTGCTATGCCTGCGGCGACTGCTTGTCTTTCTAGGACTGCCATTATAGACTAAACTTCTTTGTTTTTCGAATGTGAAGATTATGAGTGCGGATGTTGCCTGCAGTCTTGGCCATGGCCGTCTGTAGAGATTTCGAGGATTACTTGTCACGGGGAACGACAGCGTGAAAACCGTAATTGATCACCGCCAGAGTCATGGGCTTTGTAGAACCCAATGATAGCAAAACCATGAACATTATTTTAAATAACCATGATCTGAAAATGAGGACTTGAAATTATGTATATCTAAGTGTGATGTCTTACTGGTCGATTCTGCCCTGGCGATAAGCAATGGCTTTGTTTGTTATTAAGTTTGTTGTCTTCTAGTCCTGAGAAAGCTGGTTTGTCATGGCTTCAAGCGCCTGCCCACATCGATGAGAAGAATTTTTGTTGGTAGAAATTTGGAATTTGGAAATTTTGCCCGGACTGCCTAGCCTTCATCTGATTTTTAACTGTCAAGGATTTTTTTATCGTGCATCTCGTATTCACAGGTCTGAAATAGATTCGCCCTTATTCAAGAAGACTAAATGTCGAACTCCCCTGCCCGAGAAGCCAGGGGACTGGTGAGTCACTAAAAAAAAAAAAAAAGGGAGTGCAATCAGATCTTTCCCATCTTATTCGAACCCACGACGTAAGTTTTTCGCCTAGGAGCAGACGTCTTACCTTTTCGCCATCTCAACGACTGTGCCGATAGTTTGTCTTATTTAATTGACCTGTAATTGTCTGTGATTATCTTCCCTACGTCAGTCGCTGAAAACGTTTGCACAACGCTAGGTATTTGCGCTGCTCACACGTCCACCAGATCTGTCCACGCGAACAGGTGTCAGACACTGAACAAGCCAGTGCGGGTATTTATCTAGATATCTCAGTTGACTGTATATAAAGCTCTGAATCAACGTGCAGATCTCTCATCTTTCTTAGACAAGTTAGTGTGTGTTACTTGTACTAACAGAAGCATCAGCGTTTTAGTTTTCCTTACCACAATCGTTCGTTAAATGTTCATCTTTTATTCTGCATGTAGACGGCTTTTTCGGCTAGAATATTCATGCCAATGCTTTTTAATATCAAAATTAATAACGTGTATATTGTGTTTTCAGCAATTTTTTTTTTCATGCTGAAATCTTACCATGAACGTTTTGCCGTATGATAGTATATTTTCTCTCCTAATTTCATTAGGGCCAAGTCGAAGACAAACAACTTATGTGATAATTCCGATAAGATTCTAATTTGCCAGGATATTTATGAAATATAAGAAGCAAGACTTCTGAATGTAGTGAATTTGCCAAAGTATTTTCCGTGTTTCTAAGATTCTGCATGTGCAAAAATATTCAGTCGTACTTTTAGTTACATGTTGTTCTTTTCTCGTTGTAACGGTAAACTTTCCTTTCTTAAATCAAGTGAATTACTTAACTTTTCAGATCCCGGGCGGTGTTTACAGGCGCTTGTCTGAGCTCAGTTATTGTTGTGACATCTTTGCCGTCCAGTTTGGAGTCAGTAATGACATACTTTTGTCATCCATCAACAATGGAATGTCAATACTGACGGACCTTAAAAACGCAAATTTCAGGCCTCCATACAAAATCGATTTGACAAGCAAATATAATTATCGTCACCCTGATTTCTTTGCCTCTATGTTTACATTATTATGATCTTACTCGATGAAACTAGTTAAACCTCGAAACAAAGCGAAAAACATGGCGGTTTGTTATTCCGGGAAGCGGTGGACCCATCCATCGCCACAACTTTCGCTTTAACTGCTGGCTTGACTAAATTCACTCACAATAATATACTGACGGACTTTTAAAACGCAACACTTGATATATAGAATTATTTTCAAGTCTTGAGTTTTTGCACCCCGTCAGTAGAATCATTTTCAAGTGTTGCGTTTTTAAAGTCCGTCAGTATATATTGAGAGTGAAATTAATTAAAACAGCAGTTAAAGCGAAAGCTGTGGCGATGGATTGGTCCATCGCCTCCCGGAATAACAAACCGCCATGTTTTTCGCTTTGTTTCAAGGTTTAACTAGTATCATCGAGTAAGATGATAATAATGTAAACATAGAGGCAAAGATATGAGGGTGACGATAATTATATTTCCTTGTCAAATCGATTTTGTATGGACGCCTGAAATTTCCTCCACAACTGAACGAAAATTACAGCAGATACGGTTGTATTAAATACTAATCTGTTTTGGAAATAGAGAGGACAATGATAATAACGGTGGAAGAGACAAAGTATGGAATAGGCACAGAATGTATATTATTATATCTGTAAGGTGTTTACTCCATTAAGAACTTTGTTGCTTGGGTATTGATTGTGAAAAGCTGCTCGTGATGGAAAGATTGAGTACGGATTCAGCTTCGGACAGGCAAGGGTCTACCACGAGATAATGAGCCCCGGCAAAGCGTCATGCGCAATACGGACCTTTTGCCAGTTTGGCTGCCAGGTTTGCGTGCAATCTAAGCTTAGGGATACCATTACGATGTCAGTTCACCTTGGTTTGGCCATCATTCTGGTTTTTTTTTCTTTACTTCCCATTTCGTTGCCTGTTTTTCCCCCTTTTATTAATTTCTTCTCTCGCCCTCTATTGGTTTTCCCCCTCGTTATGCTGGTCTTGGAGCTTTTGTCAGTATGATTTGTCAGCCGTTTCCCCAGACCATTGTTGTGTATGTAGCGAGCGAGTAAACCCATACATGTGATCTGATGTGCTCGGAAATTGTGTATGTGCTCGTTATGAGTTTATTGTTTTATTCATAATGGGCGTGTTTGTAAACACGAGTCTTTGGCATTGTACGATTCGGTGTGCTCAAGGTGGACTTTGGGGATCAGTTATCAGTCAATTTGTCTCGATAATAGTTTTTTCCACCTGTGTTTTATTCACAATGGGCTCGTTTGTAAACACGAGTCTTTGGCATTGTATGATTCGGTGTGCTCGAGGTGGATATTCGGAATTAGTTATCAGTATACTTGTCTTGATAATCGTTTTTTTCACCTGTGTTTTATTCACAATGGCTCGTTTGTGAACACGAGTCTTTGGCATTGTATGATTCGGTGTGCTCAAGGTGGACATTCGGAATTAGTTATCAGTCAACTTGTCTTGACAATACTGAGGTTTTTTTTTTTTTTCATCTGTGTTTTCTTCGTCGTTGTTTGACAATACTGGGAGAATTGTCATTGGTTTATCTTTCATATGATTGGAGTTCTTGATTCTCGCTACCTTTACAACAAATAGAGGCACAAACATATTTTTTAGATTGGATCTCTTACTTACGAAGAATCTATGATGCAGCTTTGTGCGTAGGGCAAAGAGTGTACGCTTGTGAAATAGTAACCCCGGTATGTCAAAATAATTTACAAAGTTTACAGGTTTCATAATCTGATAAAAATTTAAGATCAAGCATAACGTCCTATCATGGTATTTATAAATATATATTTGTAGCGATATTGCTACAGTGACTTTTCTTAACTGTTTGTTCGTCCCACCATTTTTAAGACATGTGAAAATGTGTCATTTCGAGGAGTCTGATATTCGTAGAACTAGGAAATTATTGTAATTGTGTGCTTGAAGAATAATTGGCATACGTAGGCTGTTTTCTTAAACTTTTCAACCAAGGTATAACAATATGAAGACGTACTTTTCACCAGATCATTCATTCACTGTTTGTTTGTTTGTTTGTTTGTATATTGTTTTTTTATTACCTTGCATTTAAGTCGTCTGACCTATGCTTTTTTTTTTTTTAATATATTGATCAGTCAAAGCGCATTTACGAGTAACTAGGCTTTTTCTCTGGCCTAAATCGGCTGTGTGTAGAAATTATTACATGCTGCCATGCCATGCCATGCCATTTTGGCTGCTGAATCTGATCTTATATATTGACACCGACTTGCTGGAGGGAACTGACAGAAAACAAATCCTTTCACCTGCACACATACTGCAGGTCTGACATATTACTGCTGTGGCACTCCGACTGTAAGAGCTGGTTGTTACCCGTTGTCGTTACATGTATTTAAATTGCAACTAAAAGAGTTGTCTAAGTTTTTTTGTATTTTTTCAACTGAATAATTTGTGCTGCATTAGACAGTTACCGGAGTATTTCATATCTGTCAGTGTCGATTTTATATTGCATATCTATGTCTACTCATCCGATTTTCAACGTTAGCTGTGCATTTATCTTTTCTTGTGAAACTGAATTAGCTTTGAAACACTTGACTGTTCTGAAATATTTCGATTGCATTGTCAGTGTCGATTTTAAGTAGTATGTGGTAACGGTTGTGGAAATTGCTTACGGATATCTGTTTGGTTGAATGTGAACTTATAGGTTCAGTGTTATAGAGCTGTTTTCTTTTCCACAGATTATCAACATTAATTTTTATGATATGTTAATGTTTGCCTGCTGAACATGTTGAGATTACATCTTTATTGATCAGACTGAACTGACTGTGTCCTGAAACTTTAGATTTGCCATTCAAACATTCCGACCGCCTACGTCAGTATTATATCGTGACAGCAGTTGTCATAGTATTGGAAGGTGCAGTGGATGCCACTGAGCTTGATATGGAATGCATGGTCAGATACTCTAAAGCTTTCTCTATGCTTGTGGTAGTTAGGATTTACGAGTATAAGTACATCATTTTATAATTTGTCGCTTCATCTCTAGAACTCCCTGCCCCCCCCCCCCCCCCCCGCGAGGGCCCGAGATTTACAAGTAGGTTCTCTGCTCCCACATGCAGACGGTGTAAGCCCGCCATCTGTAGGGTATCTCCCATGGAGTGCTATTCTCGACGTTCCAGGGGAGACATCTCTTTTCTCTCTCTCTCTCTTTCCTGGCTCCTGTCTTCTGTCCCGCTTTCTTTCCTCTCTTCTTGACGTATCTTACCGTGTTTGACACATTATAGCCGTAATCATGCTGATGTGTCATTAAACTCCAACACAAACAAACAAACAAACAAACAAACAAACAAGCAAGCAAACAAACAAACAAACAACTAGAACGCTCTGACTGTGAATACCGGTTTTCTATTGCGTGGTAAGGAAAAACTTTATGTCTTGTTTAAAACTACGCTATAAATACAGATACACATTATGATTTAGTGGTAAGAAAAATTAACGATGTTTGTCATACTTATAGACAGATACTGGAAAGCGGATGAACATAACAAGTCGACTGTTTCCAGAAAGATTCCTTATATCTCCGCGTTGTCATGCGTCAGGTGTGAGCGGACTTTTTTTTTCTTTTCTTCAACTTCTAATTCAAATCTCTCGTTTACTGAAGGCGGTCATTTCCCCACTGGGGTATTTACACCTTGGCCGGAAACCAGCTGACAGTCACAGCCAAGAGAAAGGTTAACTCTTTCTTGGCCGGTATTTCAACAGTTTTAACACTGTCTTTGCCGACATTTTAACATTTTTACAACTTTCTTGTCCGGCATTTAATACTTTCAACACCAGTATGTTAACATTTTTAACACTTTCTTCACCTTCATTTTAGTCCTTTCTTCACATTCATTTTAACTTTTTATAAACTTTCTTGACTGGCATTACAACACCCTAACTCTTTTTTTCACCAGCATTTTAACACTACAAGTGGCAAGGGGACAGTTTGGTCAAACATTTGTTCATGAAACTTTGTATAAAAATCCTCTTTTATAAAAGACAAAAATGTAGTACTTGGAATTAATATCATATCAGACTAAAGCCCGAAATATCATTTCTTAACCATGAGTAGTAATGTCATCATAGAAAACTATGACTCTAATATTTTTCTTTGTTTTATTTTTGACAATGTTAAGACCAACACTCGATAGCCCAGCTCATTATGAACAAACTAAAATAACCAAATTAGAAGCCAACGCACTGCAAAAGTTCCTCTGAATGTGTCAGGACGGCCGATTGCAGGGGAATTTAACGTATTTGTACGAGGATTTCTCTGTTGCTTCTTTAGAAATAGCCTGCTCGGTGTTCTTTGGCAAGCTCAAAGAGTCAACACAAGGTGTGGAAGAAGAATAAGGAAAAAAATCCCTGTTCATTGGCGTAGCACCAAAGGCGTTGAACTGATGGCGCGAACTGCAACGGCAGTTGTTATTTTGGTTCCATTGCACTGTTCTATTTAAAGAAACTTCTATAATTAGCTGCCCACTCTGATATACCGGCATTTTGTTTTTTTTTCCGCCCTCTCCGGTGGCCTCGGCAAAGGCTGATAGATGCGCTGGGAAGTCCACGAATTTCGTTACTCCTGGGGCTGACGGTTTTTAAATCTTCTACGTGAATCTACGTGGCGCTTCTATTTCTTTGCGTGGCGTATTCTCATTAGCGAGGTCTATGTGAATCTTCACAATGCTGTGGAAGTGTAGATGCCAGTTTGTGCAAAAGCCAAGCGGTAAGTCAAGTACTAGAAGTCAGATCTTTATTTTTCCACTTTTTTTGTTTCTTTTAACCCTTCGGTACCATTAACTTAGTGGAAGCACATAATAATTATGCATACCACTTTTCACGCTGAAATGCTGGCTTTTCCGAGATTGAATATGTTTTTTGAATCACTTATTCATGTTAAATGTTTAATTTTTATTCTTCAAAACTCCCGCCATGCTATACCTAAGAAGAAAAATAGAAAGGCAAATCGGTTAAATGATCGAAGTTTCAGTGAAGCAATGTGCCAGCGGGAAGTGGGTGTGATGAAGATAATTCATTTAAAAAAAAAAAAAAAATCCAAAATATTATTGGGAAAAAAAATGAGTATTACTCATTCATGTATTCACTCGTTCGCTCACTCACATACTCACTCACTTGCTCAGTCACTCAGTCACTCACTCACTCACTCACTCACTCACTAACTCACTCACTCACTCACTCACTCACTCACTCACTCACTCACTTATGAAAATGGCTTTTTTTTTTTTTTAACCTAGAATAGAATAATATAACGTCATTTTATAAAATTCAGCCATTTTCAGTAACAGCAAATTTTAATACAAATGCCATAAAATGACACGATAAAATGAGTGGATTATGTCCACAGGTGGAAAGAACGAATGTGAGGCCACTGTGATGCCGTCCTGCTAGAGTAAAAGCAGAATTATCCTTCTCTTTAGTGGGCAAATTCAACAATTTGGTGAAGGGATTCTATACGAAAATCGATACTTCCAATAAAAACAATAACAGCAACAACAACAACATCAGCAGAAACAACAGCAACAGCAGCAAGAACTACTATGTTTGTCTTGAAAAAAAAAAAGAAAAAAAAATGAAAAAAACAAAACAAAACAAAACAAAACAAATCCGTGATGATTCCTTTTCTTATTTTTGTTTTTATTTTTCTCATTGTGCCAAATGAAAAAGATGTTAACATGTATATACCATTAAAACTTGAAATCACCGTGAACAGCATTCATACCCTATGGAACATTTCCAGCATTTAGATTCACTCTGATTACCAAAATACTTGTGAACATTTTACCAGAATTTATGAACATTGTTATCTTATATAAAGTTTAATCATCCATTGCATAACTCACAATTCACACCCATTCACCTCTGCAGACCAGTAAGTTTTCCATTGTTTTTCCTTCGTGTTTTTGAGTGTTAACGTGTCTGAGGCAGCTGTTTAATGCCAATACCACAGGGCTAAATTGGCTATTAAACCTCTTCCAATCCCGAGTCTCCTAGCACTCACCCCGCTATTACATTGTTATAAAGCAGCATGAGCGCTGTTTAGACCGACCCTCCCGAAGTTCTTGCATACATGGCTGACACTGATTGACATTATGACAATCTCCATAGTGAAACAATGACAGGGTTCTTTCCCTTGGCAGCCTAGAGTTGTCTCAGCGTTGGTCATGGCATCACAATGTTTAAGAGACTCCCATAACACTGAGGTAACTGAGGATAGGATAACAGGGACTTCCTCGTTGACCTTTGAAAAACAGAACAAATACGGCTTGAGAAAGAGATTGATTTCTATATGTCAGAACAGCATAAACAATGAATATATTAGAAAGTAAAGCTTATAACCCAGATTATCTGTAAACAGGCAGCAATAATAGATTTATTCCTACTAAGCGAGCGGCTGGAAATCCCAGTCTAACTTTAGCAGGGGGTACAAACACTTAAATCTGTTCACTGTCATTGACATAGAAAAACATATTAACATGCACGGGACTGGTGTCAACTGTTCTCAGATCTCGTGGTGGAGCGGTAACAAATATCAGTGAGTGTTCTATTTTTAGCAGAGGGGTACAAACAATCCGCCAGGGATTTCCAGGTTTTTGCTTAGTTGGGTACGAACTATTGATGAGATACTTTCTCTGTATGATCAGAATATGAATCAATGTTATTCTTAGTCATACGATAATCCGACAAATACAAGAAATGAATGTTGGGCGTTGTTACAGTGACACTATCCATAAGTCGAAATTGTGAATAATAAAAAAAAAAAAAAAAAATTATGGTGATAATAACCTGCATTTCTCAATTAATTTTGCATGTCTGGAATCACAAGTAAGGAAGGTAAAAAAAAAATAGCCTCTACAGAACGGGGATAAGCGCTGTATAAATACTCTCTATTACTATTATTATTATTAAGTATGGCCATTCTCAATGAGAGAATCAAAATCAAGCAAAAAATCTTACCAGACCCCAGCACGGGATGGGCAATTGAAGGGATTCAGGGCAAAACCCGACAAACGCCGTTTTTGAACATTTTGAGTTGTACCACTCAGTGCGGGGAATGGTGATAGTGCTTTACGGTAAGGGCTTTCCTTTTCACCAAACGCAACTTATTCTTCCCGAAAGACTTCAGAAAATTCTAGTTGTTAATGATGAATTACTAACTATAGGAGAACAAATTGTCATTTTTCTCTAAACGGCGATTTTGGATATGTCTTATTTTGCCCCGAAACTCTTCAAATTTTATATCGAGGCTTACAGGTAATATTTACTTACAGGTAATATTTACGATTATTAACCATTGAACTTTTCATTTTTTCTTCAAGTTTTTCTTTTTTTTTTATTATGGGCAGGTGCCCATTTTATTTGGTGGTAATTAAATAACCCGAACTTTATAACAAATGAAAATAAGTCCTACCCGCATCGCCATAATCACGGTCAGGTAGACAGTGTTCATCTGTTGGCCACCATTACAAAAGCCACCATCATTACATCATTATCAGTGCCCATCTATCTATCTATCTATCTATCTATCTATCTATCTATCTATCTATCTATCTATCTATCTATCTATCTATC
>JBCAUA010543806.1:0-16644 GCA_038406235.1 Peronia verruculata | reverse complement strand
GGGGGGGGGAGAGCAGTGCATATAAAGCAAGTGGGGCCTACAGAGTAGATATCACTCAGAAAGTCCTTTCTAAAAATGCCCTGAATCCATTTGCAGTTGTCTTTAGCCCAATATGCAAGAGATCAGAAGGCCTACACACACATTGGAATGAGAGAAAGCCATTTTTACCACTACCTGATATATATCATCCTTTGCTCGTTGATGAGGTAAAAAACAAGTATTGAATGTAAAGAAAAAAAAAAAAATTGAATCTTTCATTCGAAATAATTACAACAAAAATTTGGGAAAAATATGATAAAGAGGAAATCATTTTCATGATGTCATACACCTTTTAGGATTTCTGTTTAGCATATTTCATATAAAAAAAGAGCAAAAGTGATTTGCTTACAATGATTACGTTATGCCTCATGTGCTTGGTAAAGAGAAATTATTTTGCTGGCTGACAAAATGGCTATTTCAGTCATTTGCTGTACATCATGCTTCCTGTGGTAATTTTCTTGTTTTCTGATTATTATCACTACAAGGATGATGCTTGCGACCAAATACGACATGTATATCCTCCAGAGATGCTCAAATAAAGGACCTAATTTCTGTACTGATGGGATGCAATAATTGATCCTAGTGCATGACACAGCGCACCTGTCTCTTTCTCCGTTCCGTCTCAGTCTCAGCTCTGTCAAACTACAAACACAAACGAACCAGTAACGACACTCCATATTCAAAATAACAACAAATACTATGACATTATTGTACATCAAATACATGAAAACAATTGAATCAGATACAAGATGGGAATGTGCTGTTTGTATTTGCACCACTGTAAGATTAATTTTTTGTTTTGAAGATGAAAGCAATTTCACTGGATAGTTAGATGGAACCAAGGCCAAAATGGATCAGAGACAGGTGCACTGATTTTTTACGAATACGAATGCAAATTTTTTGTCCATGAGGAAATACATATTTGGCACACTAAAATGTGTAGATGTTGGTACAAAGAAAAAGTGCTTGGAAATGTAATGCTATTGCAAGATCTTGGGTATCTTTTCTCCTAATGAGCCATAAATGAAAAGTCAAAGAACATACTGGAGAATCTGAAGATTATTTCTTAATCACCATCAAAGGCATGAGCTAAATTCATCTGGTGATATAACAAGATCTGATGTACTGACTAAAACAATCGTCCATGGAACCCTGGACAGATGGAAGAAGCTGCAGAGGCAGAAAAAGGAAGAAATGAATATATAACATTGAGGAATGGACTGGAAAAACATTTGCAGAGGTCCAGGTCCTAATATAAAACAGAGATAGGTGGAGGGAGTTAAGTGTGAAGGTCCCTTCTGCAACACCCCCACAACTCTGTGCTAAGTTAGGGGAACAGACTGCCAAACCAAACCAGCTTATTTACACAAGAAATGATGGTCGGCAAACAGCTTTTGATAGAAAGCAGTAGCTGATGGACAGTGATGTTAATGCTCAATCCTACATTAAATCAAGGGACTGATCATGTCAAAGGCTTGTTCATTGAATTTGCAAAGAACAAACTGTGGAACAACATGGACCTGATATAATGTCACCTTCAGCTACACAGTAGGCCTTCACAATGCCATTTCTTAACTGCTACACTGCTATGCTAGTTTTGCAGTCCTGAGACAATCATTTACCATGAGGTCAGTCTCGCTCACTCTCTCCACTAAAACCCTTCACCTGCATTTAGTCAGACTGCGTGCAAGCCACCCAGCATCCCGCTCTCTACTTTCCCACAATCAGTGGTACAGGTATAGACTGTTATGCAGTGTTACATGAAAACTTACGCCACTTTTGGTTCTTATCACTATTCATCTGCCAATCATACGCTTGCTGCATTTATCAACAAATTCTGCATTTTGGTATGACAGTTTGACTAATGGTTGAAATATTGGATTGAACAGAAAGGAGGAGTGGTTCATTGGTCATGACTGACCATGGACATATCACATATATATTTTTACTTTGTCCCAGATATTTTAACACTTTTCGTCTCTCTGATCAAACATTCAGGGCATAAAGAAGGGAGGAGCTGGGCATCCACTATCAGAGATGAGACCTTCTATGGAGCCAAATGGACTGAATACAATGAGGTTGGTCTTAAAAAAAAAAACAAAAACACATCAAGGGATTGTCATATCTACAAAAATGCCATTTTGAGATAAATGAAACTTTTATAAGAATTATTAAATCAGGGATATAAAAGTTGGAGAAAACATTAGAACTTTTTGATATCCTACTTGTTCTAATGAAAGATTTGAAATGCATAAAAAAAACATAGAAAAAAGCACTGAAGCAGAACCTCAATTTTTTTTTAAGATGATGTTTTTTGCTACAAACCTTCGATGTATTTAATTTTAAAGCTTTCACCACATTGGGCTAACTAGAATTTTTCAACTATCCCTCCCATTTGCTTGTTCTGTTTAGTTTTTTTTTTTTATCTAATGTAACTGTTAATAGAGACAGAAAAAAGCAAACTACACAATCAACTCTCTCAAGCCTCCAGCTCATGAAACAAATAAGAAATAAGAAACAGTGTTTCATGACACTGTCATTAAACGCATTAAAATTCTCAAGAAATAAAAAATAGATACTTTTCTTTAAGTACATTTCCTGATAACGTAAAAAGTGTATACATATATATATATTTATATTTGCTTTTGTACAACCAAAAATAATTACCATATAAAAATGAAATTCTATACACAATGCAAACCAACCAAAACATAAATTTTGTCAATAAAGTACTTCATCAGTGGATAGCTTGATTGTTATGAAACATTTTAAAAACAGGAAGCCATCTTGCCTGGAAGAAAAGCATGTACATAAAATTTTTTTTTTTTAATTAGAAAATGCATAATTATACAAAACCTTGTTCACTTTGGTGGCTGTAAGCTAAGGGCAACAAGTTCCTCCAGTATGCTATTTCTCCCCTACCAAGGCTGAAAATCCCTTGTCATGATTTGGTCTTGATTTGGCCTTAACTGCCTACTTTCTTTTCTTTTTTTTTTTTTTATGGTTCATTTGCTGCAGTTTTTTATTCTTTTAGCTTAAACTGTCATTAAAAGAATATTTATAACACTAACCTGGAATCTCAGAAAGATCAAAACAATGTTGCTGTCTGAGTGCCCTATTTTTGAATGGTTTTCCTCAGCTAAAACTAAAATTTGTACTAAATTTGTAAAGGGCATCAAATATTTTAAGTGTTGTTTTCAACCTTTCTGTGATATAGACCCAGTGTTGAAAGCATTTTTTCAGCCTCCCATATTCCATATCGGTTTATCCCATTGCAATTATACATATACTCAGATGAATTAAACATCTATTTATTTATTTCAAATCTATGCAGCATCCAGCCACCTTTAGAAATATGGCAGAGTGCACACAAAAAACAGAACGAGGGAAAAAAAAAAAGAAAAAAAATCAGCTGAGTGCTACATTGACTGATTCAGACTACAATTTGCCTGTGAAATGCGCCAGTGAAGAACTGACACATGTTTCTTGCTCATTATTCACAAATTTAACACAAAAGTGCTGATTCACTGCAACTTAAGAGTTTTCAGGCTTCAAACTGCCCTTTTTTGTCTATTCACAGAACTTTTTTATACACAATGTGCTGCCATGTAAACTTTTTCACATTCATTGATTAACCATTACTTGTAAATGAAGATGAGTATAGCGATATTTACAACATGAAATTAATTATTTACAAAAGACAGATCTATATACACATCTAAAACTTCTTAATTTTTCAATTTTTGATGATTAAAAAAAAAAAAAAAATCCACTTGTGTCATAATGATGACACATATACTTGTCAAGAGGAAACAACAATTATGTCTGCAGTGATTGAGCAAAGCCATGGTAAAAAGCAAATAAAATGTGAGTGTTTTTTGCTTTCATTCCCTATGTATTAGAATCTTGTACAACTGAAGAGTTCAATGGAAAAAACTTGTGATATGAACAAGTTTAAAAATTTCAGAACATCCCTCATTAATAGTGTTATATTTCAAAGTATTTTGACAAAATTAGCCTACTTTTTTCATGTTTGATGGGAAACAGATAGGCTAAAATGATTTTACAGACATAGTAATTGACAGTACATCATATGGAGTTCGCAAACTCCAATTTCTCAAAAGTGCAGAAATGTGACATCACAAGTTTTTCTATGGAGTCCTTCAATTTTATCAGAGGTACCATAAACAGATACATAATTTTGGTTGTTAAATTAATTTGAAGAAACTACCATTAAAAGCATAAAAAAATTGTCTTTTAAATCAAGAAAACTAATTGCACCATGCTGTACAAAAAGTAAAAAAAAACATGATTTCACTGTGCATGAAAACGAAATCCATCCTACACATAAGCAAGGAAAAAAAATCTACATGAGAATGTAATCTTGCATGTTCAAGGGAAGCACTATTGTAACTGAAGCTGCTAGATCTAGTTTTATAATTGCTGAAAAAACTAATGACTTATTTAATATCATAAATTTGAAATGGTTGGATGATCTCATAAAGCTTTAGTGTAGAAAAAGTCAGTGAGGATTTATAAACACAATTAAAGTCCAATTACTCTAACAGTATCATCCACACCAGATAAAACACACCACTAATTCAAGCAGCCCTTTCCTGACCAACAACTCAATGATATGAAAATGTGAGTCACTGATTTTTCTGTGAAATCGCTGGCGAGTGGAAGATGCCACTGCCCACCATTTTTTCACTAGGTTTCAGCAATCTTACACTACGCCTTCCAACCTCTCATTTACTGAGAGTGAAATCACCTATTCTGTATCAGAAAAACTGAAGTTACATTGTAGATCACGGTTTCATTTTGTGCCCAATGAGACACCACTAAGTACAATTATACCGAGCCTTGTCTTCTACTCTGAGAAATCGCGCTTTTCTCCTAACCCATTGCAATCACATTTTGTTCTGTTTTCAGAGAGGAGTAGTAAAATCTGTCAAATCAAACATAGGATGTTCCCCACATAAACAAAGATAAAAATGGTTCTGAGAAAGGGCAGTGATCTTTTACGCAACAAAGGTAAATTAGAGAACTAATTTAGAATGTTGCTTTCAACCTGATAAATACCTCATAATGGGTTGAGAAAAAAATGGTTCATTTAAAATGTTGTCTCAACAATTTAATATGAGGAAAAAAAAAAAAAGAAAAGAATGAATAGCATAAATTTATTTGTACAATCTCTTGTAGGTGAACCTAAAAAATCACTATTTATTAAATGTTTTGAAATGCTTGATTAACTTTTATGTAATGACAATTTATAAACCATCAGTCACACAATGGCTATGAGGTCTGGCTATGCAGTGACGTGGGATCATCCTCGTCAGCCTCTCCCATTGGTTCCGAAAGAAGGTCTGCGGTGGAAGTGACCGGGCACGTGATCCCGGACTGGGCAGTCTGCATGTGAGCCATGCTGGATTCAGGGGAGCACCCACTCTGTTGAGGGCCATTGTTTGAAGTGGTCTCATTGGTTACTTGACTGGACACAATGCTTTGATCTGCAATATCTCCTGTCGATGGAAGCAGCTCTTGCTGGAGGTTACTGCCCAATATGTTAGTAAACTGAGACACAGTACTTGAGGAATCTGCCACCACCCCAGCCATGTTTGGATCTTCTGCCATTTCCTGGTTACTCATTTCAGGGGGAGCAGCTTCCACATCGCTGTCAATGCTACTGTCATCTTCTTCCTCATCATCATCATCAGAATCCTCGCTTTCCGATTCTGAGAACACCTCTGCCCCTTTGAACACATAGCGGCTTGGAGGCAGGAAGAGGACCTGGTTGTCTGAAAAGGCAAAGAGAGGTATATAAACTCTTGAGAAAGCAATATTAGAAATATGATATTACTAAAAAAGGCCAAATCCAAATGAAATTTTGATTTATTTATTTAAAGAGATGCTTTTAACACTCAAATTCTTACTAACAGCCAATACTCAGAGGGCATGAGTAGGACTTGTTTTCAGATCATCACTGAAATTCAACCTTGTTTGGACTTATACTACTGAAATAACAACCAGCTTCTATTGGTCAGATGACCATAGCTAATGTATCTATTCTGATCTATCCTGGTTGAGCACTTGGCTTGAGCAGCCTTGCCTGAAACTATAGATACTGATGCAAGAATGGCAGTCTCTGTCACAAAGACTGCATCTATAAGTGGTTGTTAGTCTGTAGCTGTGTTCCTTCCTGGGTGCACATTTTTGTACTGCTGCATGTATCACAACAGTTATACTATCACTATCATACTTTTCTAAAAGTTTGCGCCTGGTGTGAGAGGACTAAACACCTATATGTTTATCTTTCACTAATGATAAATGTCATAACTTACTTGAATATATCTTAAAAGAACATGGAATCATTAACTGTGCATTTGGCATCACATGTATTTGTTCTGAGATTATGACAAGTGGAGAAGAAAACCTGTGAAGTTAACATCATTAAAGTTTATATACAAATATTCTTTTCTGAAAGTTGAAATAGTACAGTCATGTGTCCCGTTCACCAGGCTTCCCAAAAAAAAAACATCTCACAAGGCACAGTCAGTGGCAGCAACAGTAGAGGAAGACAAAAACAGATGAAAAGACATTGGACAATGGACAGGAATGAGAGAAGGTTGGAGGAGGTTTGTGGTCTCATCTTGAAAGATGTCACTATGACATCGGCACATAATAAGTGATAAGGTCTAAACAGACACTGTCATGCTCAAACCCCTATATGGGAGGCCTTTGCTAAAAAAATGCCCCAATTCCAAAAGTTCCAACTGAAATTCAGATCCGAACATCTAAAACATTGTTAACTCCTTTGTATGAAGAGTTTTAATACTTCCATCTGTAGTTCTTATACCTGAAGTGACAACTCAGTTGTTGCCAGCTCAAGGCATGGTCAGTCAAACTGACAACTCAGATTAAGCGATATCTTAGAAAAAAAAAAAAATTCTGCCTTTGAACACTGATGAGAGTCAAACCTTATTCACATAAAAACAAGTATATTCCATTATTTTGGCTATTTACTTCTTACTAGTTCTATCAAACTGGTGTGGACTGATTCTCTCTGATCCTTTTGGAGACAGGATGGAAGAAAAAAAAATACAAAACATCATCTAGATTTTATGGCCAGAGCTATTTCAAGGAAATTCTAGTGGTTTGCTTGTAGTGATCACTGTTTCTTTATCTCCTTGAAAGTAAATTGATCCAACTTAATTGCTTTTCTTGAGAATCTACAATTATCTTTCCTATAACTAACACGAACTGAGCAAATTTTTTTGTTAAAATTTAACTTCTAAGATTTTACTATCTGAGCATAGCATGGCTGAATTATCTTCAGAGATGGGTGAAGTCACAACAGAAACTCACCTGTTAGTCGCTGAGCCAGACTGATGCGTCTTTTGCCACGCCACATTTTGCGAATGTCATCAAGAGAATCCTCATGAGATGGTGAATCATTGGGGTCTTTCCTGTCTGACTCTGCACTGTCCTGCTCATCGCCTGACAGCCTCAACCGCTTTTTGTCTGGGCTGTCTCCGTCATCCTCAGTCACTAGTGAATCTGCCTCCACAGCACAGTGTGAGCAGGCTTGTGGTTTGGGTTTCGTCAACCCACAAGGTGAAATCTGAGGCTGCGTCACATTAAAGCCTGTCCGCTGATCAGACTGGTTAACTGTGCTATCTGACTGCTGAGGTGGTTCAGGGATAGATGAACTGTCACTGTGTTCAGTGTGACTGTGGTGGTGATGGTGACGGTCTTGAGGGTTGGCCTGCTCACTGGGTGAAGGCTGATCAGTGAGGCTGGAAGCTGATGGTTTGGATCTGTCATGATGGTGAGAGTGTGACTTGGCTGAATCATGCTGATGGTGATGGTGATGAGGTGCTGTGGACTGGCCATGGTGACAATTGGATGTTTTCTCACAGGGGATATACATGACATCCCTCTTGTGGCACGCACTGACCAGGGACTCCATTTCTGCGGAGGAGCATGAATTGTGTGCAGTCTGATCTGACTGTGAGAAACTGGAGGAGAGCTGATCTTCAGGAACATGCAGAGACCCATCCCCAGAGTTCAGTGATGAAAAAGGTCTTTTCAGAGAATGTCTGTGGTGGTGTGATCTGTGCGCTTTTGTGAGTGCAGATTCTGACTGAGATGTTGAAACCTCTGGCACACCAACATCTCTGTCTGCAGTCTGCGTTGGTGTGTGTGATGATACAACATTTTCTGAGACACTTCCGCTGAGAAATCTTTCACCTTCTGTATGTTTCTCTGATGATGGCTTGAGTGAGGCAAAGTTTCCATGACTCTGATATGCTTCAGTTGAAGATATAGCTGTGTTGCTTAAGTCATCCCATTTATCCCTGGACTCCCCAGACTGAGGGCTGATGGGCGGTGTGGGAAGACTAGACATTGCCACCTCATCTAATGGAGGCCCTGGAGAAGCCAACTGTTCCCACCCCACCCCAAGTCGTCGGCACAGGTCTCCAACTATGTCATCACAATTACCCAAAAGTTCTACATCAAAGTTCAGGTAACGAAGACGTTCACGATTGATGAGAATCTGGGGCACATGGGCTGGTAAGGAATCTGAAACAGCACATTTTATTAAAAATATATATATCTAAGATGATAACAAAAATAATGAAAATGATATCAATACCAACAGCTGAATGGGATAATGCAAATTTATTTTATCATATTACCATTAAAATGCGTAAGAACATTTTGCATACTTCCATTATCAATTTCCACAAGTTATCACTTGTTTTTACTGATGCACTGATGTTGCATATTGATTAGAAGTGATGTGGAAGCATTTTAACATATCACATAACATTGGTATTATAATAGCTCATCATGCAGCAAGCACCCACTTGTTAAGAATGTGTTTCTATCTAAGGCAAAACATAAAATGCTATTGGTATCCTAAGAATGCAATTCTTAAGTTCAAAGATGTTTTTCTCAAACACAGTTCCTGGGTCATTTTATCCTACTTAAAGCTTTTTTCATGCAGACAGAAGTTTGGCAAGTTTTATTTAAAAAAAAAAAATGCTGGCAAGCAAATGTTGAATTAGAAAGCTGAATATCTAAGACTGGAAATTTCATTACAATATGAGATGCAACATGATGAAATCAGGCACTTGTCAAACTGAAATGACCAGAGAAAGCACACCATTTTCAACAGTGAATGAATTTTAAACACATTTCTTTTTCTTCACAGAACCCTTTTAAATCAGTATAAAAATGCATTTCAGAGTTACATCTGCTGAAAATAGATTAAGTAAAAGCTCAAAAGTTTTAAATTTTGTGGCATGGCCTCAAACAAGGATCAGCCAACAGCTACTGGCCATTTCCTCACTAAATTCATCTCAAGCAGCAGGTCACCCCCATCATCTTTAACTGCCATATCTCAACTTCTAAACAAGGTAGACATTTTTTTCAAATGCAGAAAGGGAAATGAATAATCTTCACAGTGATACAAATAATGTCAAATGCTCAAAATCTGACAAGAGCCTGATTTCATAGTGTCACATCTATCTCATATGGACATTGTACTTACGACACAAACAATCAAAGACCAACAAATTACAGAAATTCAAATCTTCTCAAGTTGCTGGTATGGCATTAATGTAAAACTACATTGACACATGATGTCAAAATGTCTATTTACTTGGAATGAGAGCCACAGGTCTGACTTTCAGAGAAGAGCCGATGACAATAAGCAAATCACACTCGTCTTTGTCTGCCGCCATCTGATTGTGGAAATGCTCTGGGAGACTTTCACCAAAGAATACAATGTCTGGTTTCATCACAGCACCATGGTTTGAAGGTGAACACCTTGGGCAACGTGGGATGACCTTGTCAAAGAGGAGCAAAGTAACATTGAAATGAAATAGGGTTCCTGGGGTATTTCTGATACAGATCCACATAATGGCTGTCAGTATACTGTGAGATAAGGGGATGTCAGGCAGTTTGTTCAGTATCTTACTATTGCAGGCATAGCGGAAAAACTGTTTTTGAGGATTTTTAGTTCTTGATCAGGATTTGTTTCCTGACGAGGAGGAAAACAAAACAAAAAACACAGACACTACATAAAACAGTAGCTCAGGCAAACCCTATAAAAAATTACTGCATTATCAATAAAAAAAGTGTTTTTCAGATTATCATCTGATTCTGATATATTTTGATGTGTGATGGCCCTGAATAGATCAAGCTAGGTCATAAGTTTAGAAAGTAAATAATTCCTAAAAATAACATTAAGAAGACCTATTCCTCTGAAAGAAAACAGAAATAACTGACCAATGACTCCATATACTATTAGGCCACCAATCTCCATCCATACTTCCTTATCAAGATTTGTTCGGCACTACCTGCAGACTGAAAATGAGTGCTATATAGTTAAATAAAAGAGAGATTGAGTTACCTGGTTAAATATATCCTCTTTTATTGCATCAGAGTCCACTTTATGGCTACACACTGCACAAGTTGCTGTAGCAAATGAACCTAGAAAAGATAACATACCAATTTTAGCTAAGTATGTTGTAGAAATCTCTATTGCAAAACTAGTAACAAACAATGGAAGAAAGATAGAGTAAAATTCTGGCCTCAAGACAAATAAAAATTACAAATTTTGCCACACCACAGTTGGTTGCTGTGACTAACATGCTGTGTAATCGAGCATAAAAGTAATGCTAGATGAAATGGTTAATGAATTTTTCATCACTTAAAGGAAAACACTTCAGAAGGCTATACCAACTGCCATGTTATCCAATGTTATGAAAATGGGCTGCACTGTAACATCTCTCAAAACAGTATGGACATCAGCTTTGAGAACTGTTCTTCAGAAAGTAGCCTATTTTCTATACTTCAATCTCAGCAACTGATTTCTACACTGCTAGAGGAGGTTGGTCAGTGCACCTCAATAACGTCCCAAATCCACGTAACACTTATGCTAAAATGTCTCATGGGTTTTCAGAAAAGAGAACTATCAGATAAAGTCCTTTGAATGAAATAAAAAAAACAAAAAAAAAACAAACAAAAAAAAAAACACATAAAACTTATTGTCCAAATAGAAAAAAGAATCCCAATGACATATTTCATCAAATTATTTGTGCCACAGACAATTTTTTCCAAGTATCTCATAAGTGCTGAAAATGATGTACACCAGTATTACAGAGCAGTGACTGGTATGCCTCAACCTTTGTCATCACCTTACTCACATCGCATGTGGAGACTCCAGTGGAAAAACACAAGTCACACAAGTGGTAAGTCACATTTTTGTGAAAAATGAGGTATTGATCCAATGTTATAAAGCACAGTGCTGAGATTGGTAACCAGGACAATAATTCAGAAAACCCAAGTTGGTCCTGCTAAAAAGAGAGTTTTTAAAAGGGTATACAGTGAAAAAACTATAGACTTCTAAACTTCAATTCTGTTTTTTCTTCCTCAGTACAAAATGTGACTTACCTGATTTTTCCACTGGATTCTTCATCTGTTTATAATATTGACACTAATAGATCTTCCATTATGCAGTGTGCCACATGTATGTACTCACCATGACACTGCACAACCCTTTCTATTCCTGCCACTTGCTCCAGAGTGTCAATGTTCTGTGTGTAATTCCTGAGCAGCTGACCTTTCTCTTCTAACAGTCTGATGAACTTGTGGCACAACGATGGCTGGAACTGGCCAGGATATATTTCCTGCAAATGGTAAAAGCTTCTCTTCGTGAGCAACGAAAATTTCTTTGAAGCATCATTATGAAAATTTTGAAAACAGTGCAAAATAACCACAGTCCTGTTTGTATTGATTACTTTGGTTATGATGACAAGAAGTGACAAAGTAGGCCTAGGATTTCCATAAATGACAAATATGATGAGGCCAGACATAAACCTTTCATTTCTTATCTTCTGTTACAAAGTCTGACAGCTTGTCATTTATGACACAAAATACTTGCATTAAATTAAAAAAAAAAAGAGAGAGAATCATAGGTTTGTTAAGACAGAGATGATCCACTCTCTGAAAATGATTTAGTAAACAATGCATTTAATATCAGAACTATGTGAAACTCTGATAGAAACTATCATTACTATCAATTCTTACCCGAGCAAACTTGAAAAAAGGCCTTGGATCACTCCGGAAGAAATGGATGTCAAACATGGCCTGTGGATCTGGCAAGTTAGGAAAATCTTTGGCTAGTCTTGCATAAACTCCATCTCGTGAGCGAAAGTCTGGTATCCCACAGGAAACTGACACCTGAGACATATTTGAAAATAAACATGTGACAATGATTATCTTTCAGTACACATCTATCTTTTTCTTTTTTAACACTCTTTACCCTGGAAAAAAATAGTGACATTGCATTTTTTAACACTCTTTACCCTGGAAAAAAATACTGACACTGTGTTTCTATCTTTGCTATTTTATTTGTAACTTTAGGCTTAAAACCACTTACTTCATAAATGGATCTTTGAAGTGCATTCATTATATGAGTGATCAAATGAGTCTTTGAAGACAATTGAGTCAATTGATGTTAAACTTACCCCTGCTCCAGTCAAAACAATGATTTTCTTGCAAGAGTTGAGGAGGCGCAGGACATCATCCAGAGTATTGATGTCATGTAACTTTTTGCGCTTAGGTGGTTCTGATACTATATTAATGATGATTTTCCACAGCATGATGGGGTCAAGGCCCTCTGGGATAATGGTACCCGTGGGTACCAGGTCTCCCAAGATTTTGCGAGGACTTTGGCCCTGTCTCATCTGTTCTTGGACCCAGGCAATGGGACCTGTAATGTGTATAGTCAGCATAATTTGGTTTTCTCTTGAGATTTTTAAAGCTTGCCCAGAAGCCTACATCCACACAACACAACACTATTTTACAGTTTTTTAAAAACTTAGTTTTTCCTTCATGTCCTCTGAAAATTAATTCATATATCACGCAAAGGAGTGAAGTGGCTTGAAAACTAAAACATGGTTCATTGACAGAAGCAGATTTAACTGACCATGGATCACAGTAGTTCACTTTAAACATTAATATTTCTTCTAGAAGAATAGGTGGTTAAAGTTCTTACCAAAAGCAAACGCTCATTTCTCTTGTCGCAAACATGACACATAATTTCACATCCAAAATGTTTCAAATTTTCATTCTGACATATCACAGCTTAGACTGATCTTTAAATATGATACAAAAAACACTGCAAATGTTCTAGCAGCTAATACAGCTTCATTAGAAACTTACTATTCAGCCACACTGAGGATTAACTCTTATTAAGTGATGGTTCTGGGGTTTCATGTGATCAACAGTATTGTTTATGAATTATATGAAACTAATCCCAATGTGCTTCATTCCTTCCTCGTTGATTACATCTATATTCCGATGTTCTAATAAAACTTGTATTATATCATTGCATAAAAAATAAATTCTTTTTAATAGTCAATTCCAGAGATGCTTTTTTTCTCTCCTTACTCCCTGTCTTCTGTACCGCTCTCTTTCCACTTTTCTTCTGTATATTTCATCAGTCTATGTATAAATGTGCCTTACTGTATTTGCCAAAATATCTACAGCATTTACTAAACAGAATATAAATGCAAAACAAATAGTTAGCTGAAATTATTGCAAGATATCAGTTTATATATTGATAATGCATCATAGTTTGGCAGCATGTTCATTTACATCTAGTCATCCTTTAGGTTGAGGCTGTTCTCCTGACGCATTACCTTGAACAGGCTGCCATGATTCCTGGCTGAAGTTGGAAAAATCACTTATTTCACTTGCATTATCTCCATCATCAGCATCATTTGAGCAGTTGTCATTCTGAGGGAAGTAAGAACAATGTAAAAAACTGATTCTTAAACAGAACAGCTTGCTTTAAAAAAAACCTGTTATATTTGAATTTATTTTTGACGATGAAGCCTTCGTGTCCTGCAATCATTATTGAGTTCAATCATAATTATAAAAAAGATAAAATGTCTTTAAAATATATGGAGCAAAAATGTGTCAGGTATGTCAAACTGTTTTCACAAAAAGTTGGAAACTTTCCTCTGTGTACGAAAAAGTAGGAAAGTTGTAGACTACCAAAAAGTCAGAACTCCGAAGTCGGAAGTTTGACATCCCTGTGATGTGTTATCATTTTATTTTGAAGTGGGTGTGATGATAAGATAATATTCTATTTCATCATCATGCAAAGTGTGATATTTATAAAATATTTCTATACAACCAATGACAGTGTATTCATAGTCATGAAATTCCTGCTCCATACTACTCGAACTCAATTAGAATTTTCATTGTTGAATAAGAAAAAAAGAGACCATCACAAGTGCTAACTTACATACCTCATTTTCAAGTCCTTTTGCTGGTCCTATTTGCTCTGAACTAACACATGCTTCAGGCTCTTCTGCTGAAATAACATTTATTGAATTAAGCAGTTTAATATAATGAAAGACAATTTTCTGGAAAAAAAAAAACAAACAAACAAACCTGATGTGCTTCCATAATTAACAATTTATATATGGAGAGAGGGGTGTAGTACTGTAGTACATCTAGATCTACCTCTTAACACACAGATCAGAGGGGACCCCCCCCCCCCCCCCCCCAAAAAAAAGCACACAGCTGTCACACACACCAGCCATAACTAATCTAAATGTTTGTCTTCCTCATATTTATGAATCTGACCTTTGAATGCTGCATACAAATATATGCAATTTTAGAGTTTGGTAGAATCCAAAACCAACTCACAGTGTTAGCAAGATGGTGTAAAGAATAACATGTGTTATAAACTGTAGTTAGGCCCTACACAAGTAGTCATAGGCCATACGAAAAGAAACCTGAATCCAGCAAAAATAGGTCCATCTCTTTATCATGCTGTGTTTATTTTTGTATTTGAAATATCATAAATATCCTCTTACCTGACTCACTGATGTCTAACCTATGGCCTGAAGCTTCCTGAACTGTAGTATCAAAGGCAGGCACAGAATCAGCATCAGCGACTGAAGAAGAGCTGGAAGCTGTGGCACTTGCTGGATTGTCTGTTGAAAACCTAGCTGGTGTCAAAGATGGAACATCAGTAGTCGATGTATCCGAAGCGTTTGAAGATGCCTGCATGATTAATATACTGCAGACAGATACAGAATATAGAAAAACTGTTCACTATTCGCCTCAATAAGTAGCAACTATATCCCAATGGGTAAGAAAAAAAGGTAAATCTCTGTTTAAACAGTAGACTTTCCACAGATTGTATACGCTGTGGCCACTACGCATGCCCGGATGTTGTTAACTTGAGGGAGCTTTCATTTTGAGTAAAACGACCACAAAGTGTCCTCATCTCAAGTATCAAACTTGCTAGCCTGAAATATATCAGAAATACGGAACATTTTGTTTTAATGATAAATAAATAGGCGTAAAATTTAAGCTACGACCAAAACAGATTCAGTTTTGTTACTCTACGAATTTCCCATGATTAATGTAAAACATGGATCGAATGTACGCAATACGGAAACGAAGCAAAACATTAATAGAGCCAATAGAGCTAATCTGATAGTGTTAGGGACTCATTCACATTCAGTAGATCTCGTTTCACCGTAGCAGATTTACAGTAGATATGGATCAAATCATCAACTATGAAAGGAAAGAAGAAGATGACTATTATTACATCCTAGGGTGTGATGAGAAATCCTCGGTGAAGTATATCCAGAATCAAGATCTAGATTAGATCTAGATCTAATCTAGTATACTAGATCTAGTAAATTACAAATTTTTATCTCGATACAGTGATCATGTTTATTTTCTGTTACTTTTTCTTTTAGAAATTGATCTAGATCTAGATGTTATTAGATCTATATTTAGTTCGAAAGCAGGCATATAGACTCCAGATCATTGCAAAATCAGAAATGTCATTTAAAAATAACTAACATAATTATCAATAATCCAGACTGACTCCAAAAATTAATATATTTATAGATCTAGGTCGACGAAATGATTTTTATCATACATTCAAGGGATATTCCTCCCACTTTGCTAAAAAAAAAAAAAAAAGGAGTATATTTCATTTTATTTTTTCAAAAGGCATCAGTTTAAAAACTAAGTATATTCTTGCTGTTCATAACTATTTGTATCATATTTAATTTTTTTTTTCAGGATGAGCAAATCCTTGCAGAATACAAGGCCCGTGTATTGTCATGCCACCCGGATAAACATCCAAATGATGAAGAAGCTCGTAAGAATATCATTTAAAATAATAAGTATGTTCACATTTAGTCAGTTTTACAGGTGCAGTGGTTGTACAGGTATATCAATGTTTTTGAGGAGCACTAGAAATCATGTGCTTCATGGCAGACAATATTTAGCATGGGGTCGGTAAGAACACCCAATCGGACCCAATCACCCCCCCCCGGGCCCAATTGTGGCCTATGGCTAATGTCAGTCATGCGTTTCCAGCTAAAAAAAATGCATTATTAAATTTGTGCGTACATAAAGAGTCATGCAAAACAAAGCAAAAACATTTGAAATTGTATCGTCAAATATTTGAGAATGAATTGAAAGGTTTTAACGATCAAAAGTTTAGCTTAATCTTAATGTTTTGAAGTTGTCTTGGTCCTTGTGGCTCTTTTT
>JBCAUA010543696.1:0-16645 GCA_038406235.1 Peronia verruculata | reverse complement strand
AGTGCGGCAATCGTGCGGCAAGTGGGTAAAAATGCGGCCGCATAAAGTGCGGTGCGGCCGCATTTTTCTCGGATCCCTGGGCTATCCGCTATGTCTACCCTATCTTAGTAAGTGGGCCACTAAAATGATTTTGTCTAACTGTTGAAGACTATCCTCATGTCAATTTTACCGTTGAATACCGGTATGTGATTTTATATTAACTGCTGTCCTCCATAACAATAATTTGAATAATACTGATTAATACATATGTTTGTTCTACCTTAGTAAGCAAGTGATTTTCTCTATCTACAGGCTATCCTCATGTGTTTATTCTACCTTTACCGTGAGTGATTTCTTCAAGCTATTGAAGGTTATCTTCATGTCTATTCTAACTTAGAATAAGTGCTTTTCTCTCTCTCTCTCTCTCTGGTTGTCGAAGGTTATCGGCATGTCTATCCTAACATTCCAGTACAGGGTTCTCCTTGACTGTTGAAGGCCACCCTCACAGACACAAAATCTGCATTAGAACTTAGAATAAGTGATATTCTCTGGTGGTTGAATGCTATCTTTATTTTACATTTATGTTTGTTCTAAATTCGAAGATATATACATATACAAGTGATTCGTTTTGGCCGCTGGAGGCTATACATGGATCCCAGAGCATGCGGTAACTGTCGATATGAGAATGCCTGCTTCTTGGTAGATGATGGCCGTGAAATAGATGGATGAAGGCTCTGCTCATATCCAATATTATATTTTATCTCACAATAAGTGGCTGTTGAGTGAGGGCTATCCTCATAATTACTCATATATTTTCTATCTTAGAATAGGTGATCATCTCTAGCTGTTGATCCTCATGTCTATTCTACCTTATACATAATATGTACATGTCTAAGACATTCTTTTTGGCTGCAGGAGGTTATTTTCCTATTCAGTCTATCTTAGAATATGTGATTAAATGATTTACTCTGGCTGTTACAGAATACCCTCTTATTCCACCTTAAAGTACAAGTAAGCAATTTCGTCTAGCTGTTGAAGGCTACCTTCATGTCAATTCTACGGTTGTATAAGGGATTTTGGCTATCTTCTATAATATGTCAATTTTAAGTTATTGATTTTGGCTATCTTCTTTAACACATATATATATGTGAATTCTAACAGTAAGTGATTTTCTCTAACTGCTGGCTACTAATCCATTCTACTTCAGTACTGATTCCCTCTGTGTTCTAATAGTACTAACACATACTTATATACATGTATGTACATGTACTATCATTATGTCTATGCTACGTCAGACTCGGTGACTGAAATGCCAATATCCACATTGCTTACTTACAGGCTTTCATGCAGTACCCAAACGGAAGAGTCTGAAATGTTTTCCTCCAAGTCAAAAGAAACAGGACCTAATATTAATAAATTACAAACGTACATAAACAAAAACAAAACAAACAAAAATGATGAAAGTGTCTTACACACATGCAGACATTTTCTTTCATCGAGTCTATGATTATGAATAATCAGCCCTTTGTTCTATCGTGCGGAAAGTTCTAAACGAAGCAGCAAAATCAAGCAACGGCTTATTATCGACTTAAGATATGTTTTTATTGAGGAAACGGATGGGAAATGCGGAAGAGTGGAAAGAGAGAGGAAAAATGATTGTTTTGTGATGTAGGCTACATATTATATTATAATTAGACACTTTGTATAATCAGAATACGATATCTATAGTGTCTATACAATACATGTAATAATAAAATTTGGAGGCTATTGCTACAAGGTGGTCAAAATAGTCTCAGCGGTCTACTGCTACCAGGTGATCCTAACATTGTAACTGACATTGTACGTTGGGTATTTCAATGAACCCAATATCTCATCCTAACTCTCCCTTCACCTTAATCTAAATCTGACCTAATCATAATCGTCCTCAAGCCACTTGGGCTGGTGTGGAACTTGTTTCCTCTAAAAGCCAGAATCGAGATCTAGAATCTACAAGATCTAACCAAGTGAACTGAATCAAATCAAATGATGCAATTTGATTGGTTCAAGACTACTGAGTTTTTTTTATCACTTGATCGCATTTGTCAGTACGTAAATTCCATTTACGGCTGTGCCATATCGGGATATTAGTGCGTAAATAAAATTGTCAACATTGTTTATAGCCGCCTTATCTAGAAACTAGCAAAAACAGCAATGTCTTGCTGTCATGACAGTACCTGGAAACTGACTTCTTTCGAATTACATTACATTGTACATCTATAAGATTTGATCAAAAGTCTTCTAACACAATTTTCCAAAAATATTGACTGCGTTCAGTTAAAACAATACATTTCATAATTATACATGTAATGCATTTCTTCCATGTCCCATTCTCTGCATACTAAAAAATTTGGAGGTTGCGGAATGTGCCCCTCCTTGCCCGCACTATTTTCAATTCCATTTCCTTCCTATTTTCACCATAAACTTCTCCATTCTTTCCTATTTTCACTCAATTCTCATTCTCGTTTCTAAACTCAAATTATTGTTAAAAAAAAAAAATGAAAAACCAAAACAAAACTGAACAAAACGAAACAAATGATGTCAAGAAATAGCGTAATCCAAGATCTGCTCTCTACTAAACGTGAAAGAAACATATATTCGCGCTGGTTGCGATTTAAAAAACTCAATCCAGGTGGAGAAAAAAGACTAACTATGCTTTACTAGTAATACTAGTAGCTCCCTAAGTCAGTCACAAATGAACAGATTGTTTTTCAGATTTTGACACCATTCTTGCTCGCAGTTATTTCTAACGGTTGAATAACATGGATAGTCTATTTTTTTTTTATAAGCATCAAATACTTTACTTCGAATTGACCTGGTCAATATTTCTGATTTTTAATTTTTTACTTCATAGCAGCGGATGGTGAACAAGAAAGCAGAGAAGACGCAGATAGAGGATGAGATAGACAAAGCTCAGAAGATACACAAAAACTCGGAAGAGACTGGAGTGCTGAATACCAAAAATGGAGACAAGGAGAAGGACAAGGAACAACCTTGTCAACAGGGAAATTCTTGCAGAGGTGATGGATATTGATGGCCACATCTTGTGGACTGAACAGACCACGACAACCACACTTTGTACTGATTTGGTACTGTAGTCACAAGGCAAAACAAGGCAGGAGGGGAGAGCGACGGAGAGCTAGGACGAGATGAAATCAAAGCCTCGACATAAACGTGATTAATTAATCGTGAAAAATTCTACCGGTAAGCATGGGGCAAAGCGCACACACGACAAATCGCACGTCCACACATAATACATGTATGTTTCTTGATAGATCTCCCCTTTACACTGATAACCAAAACTATTTCATCTTTTGATATACATGTACCTGTATCTTACTACATGTAATTTTGATACACCTTGTAAACAATTACCGTGCTAGTTACATTGTAACCGCAGTGGTAGTAGCCTACATGTAATAAGCCGCCAAACACAAGCACGACCCAAACCAAACCACTCACCACTAATAGAATACATATTATTATGTATCAGATTAATACGCATGCATGCAGTACTACTACTACACTGCAAGTCTGAAGGTCGCCGTGACCATGTGGTTTGGATTCTGCTCCGTAGTGAGGTTGTGGGTTCGACTCGTGGATCCTCCCATTAAGAAATGGAAGGGTCGAAACCCGCATTTTTTCTGATGTCTAGCCGCCTTGGATAAAGTTTATTTCAGGGGTCCCATGTGTACATTGCGCATTTTAGAGAATCCTTGGCTGTTGAAAATCGGTGAAGAGTGGGCGGAAGGCCGCTGTCCAGGCAACATTTCTAGATTCCAAATTTCTACTCAGAAAAATTCTCACCACAAACAGGCAGCAGTTAAAGCCGAAACAGTCCTTCTTTCAGGGGACTGAAAGGCTTAACATCACATGGCCATGTATTGTGCTTGCCTACTACATGTACATGTAGCCTCTATACATTTCCCGTTTGCGTTTGCGAAGACATGATAAACGGCGTCCCATCAATCAATGCTGAGTAATGCTATGGTTTTGTCTCAGCAGCCTTTTCCAAGCACCATAGAAGCCAAAAAACACTGACTGGCTAGTAGTGGTAAAGATCGGACGAGATGTTGTTTGACCAAACTTCGGGGTAAGCTCAGAATGTTATGAAACGGGATGTCAAGTTAGGTTAAGTAACCCGACGGCTCTTCTGGCAAATGTTGTGAGAGCTCAGTAAGAAAGATACAAAGACGCTGGGGTTAAACAGAAAAGTTGGTTCTGGACGAGTCTCAGATGAGCAAGTTAATTAACGCCTTATGTTTCCCCGATTGAGCATATGCATACACACACATACAGCTGTAGTATAAGTGAACTTTCGTGAGTGCAAAATGTCCGGGCTCTTCCCTCCCCCTCCAAGGATTTATTCTATTACATGTATAAGCAGGTTCATGTACACACTATATATACATGTACAAAAAACATGTCCATGTATTATATGTACATATATAAAGATGTATAAAGATTTAGCAAAGGGCCGTGCATGTGAATGCACTGTCCATGTTCACAGCCCACCTGCAGATAGGCCGGCAGCCGGAAATGCGGGAACTCAGCTCCTTAATGGCCAGCATTGTCAGAAATGTACGGACTCACCACTCGGGAAGACGCTCAGATAATACCCGTATACATTTTATCTGCAGTATACACATCATTGTATACATGTATGTGTGTCATAACGATAAATATAGTGGGTCATTACAAATCTAAAAGGGCACAAAGAAAAAGCTGGACTGGTGTGAGCCAGTGCAAAAATCGTCTCCCTGTTTGCAGGGCAACGTGACCTTCGTGCTCAGACACACTTCTTTGCTTCTGCTCCGCCAAAAGGCTGTGTCGATAGTTTTTTGTTTGTTTTTTTTTACCACCGTTTCCACTTAGTGTATCAGTACAAGTACATGCATGTACCACCTATACGTCTAGCAGTTGCATGTACACATGTATTTCAATTTCCCGTATTATTAATCCGATCAGTGTCCGCTGAAATGATCGGAATAGGAATATTACTTACATAAACACATTTATATATATTATATGTTCCAAAATTCACAGCTTAGTCTTGCATACCAAGATAAGTTAGACCATATCTTGTTACTGATTTTGTAAATTTTAGATGCATGTAAATAATTTATGTATGTGCATGTACATGTACATGTATTTCTACAGTGAGCCTGTCGAAAGGCAGAATTGGCAGAAAAAATAAAACAAAACAAACAAACAAACGGAGAATCAAATTTGTCTGCGGTCACATAAGTTTAGATCTACAGCAAACGTCCCTTCCGCGTAAAGGGCACAAAGGTGATTTTTTCCCCGCTCTTTACACTGCTTGTTCAATCCCCCCTTTTTTTTTTTCTCTTCCTCTGGTAAAAGGAAGTACTTGTAATAGGACTAAGCACAACGATCTCCCATTGAAATGTTCCCAATAAGCGATCTTGGTGGGACGACGGAATGTAATTAGGAGGAGCACAAAACGGGCGGGCAATGCTTGGATTTCCACCAAACTGCGGTCGATTTCTGTCGTCATGCGAGAGCTATAACTAGTTCGTAAAACCCGAGAAATTAAAGCTTCACTGGGTGAAACATGACAAATTGTCAGCTTCGAAACATGGTCATCAAGTATCTTTAGGGTGCCATAAATTGTGTCCCTGTTTGCGCCCGTTTGTGGCAGGTGGGGTAAACTACGGGAGATAAGCAGGAATATAAAGGACGACTTGGGCTATCTACTTACCGGTTCCTGATGGAGACAAAATAGGCCTGCAAATCTTCTGTGACACGTGTTTGTAAACACGGAAACGAACGGAGATAATTCTACATTATGAAAATACGATTTTTACATGTATGCACCAAAAGACCTGCAAATTATGAGCAATATTTGTGAAGCAAGTTAAAACTCATGCATTAACGGCAAAATAATTCTCTCTGTCACCTGAGTCCAATATGAAATTGACTGAAATGTTTAAATGTAACTTTTAAATCTACATGCAGGGTTTTGGAATCATTAAAAAGAGATTGGTAGAAAAGATAGGTCTCTTACATTATGCATACCTCCCTCCACTTGTGCGATCTCATTTATCAGTTTCTACGATTGTCAGTATTTTTTAAAATTTTTTTTATTTGATTCTTTCATGCTATATCAACAGCGGGGAAAGATGGCAAAATCATTACCGCACTATGCCGAGTGAGAATATCTGTTTGTAATTAAATAAGGTAAACATTACTGAATTTGCTTCAAATGAGCAGAATCACAAATCGCCGATTGTCTTTGGCATTCACTCTGAACTGACAGTAGGGTATAGTACTGTATCAGTATACTGTGATATAATCCCCTTTTCTGTGTAATTCCTACATGGATTGTTTTTCATTTTTGCCTACAAGTTTTTAAATTCTTTTAGCCATCAGAGCTTTGCCTTGCAAAATGATCTCTGTCACAGCCCAGCGGCATTGGTACATTGCATATCATCCATTATTGTAAGTGGATTTTTTTTTTTTTTTTTTAACTTAAATTTTTCAATCACTTCATGACAGATTACTTTTTATATGTATTTGTACTCATATGAGCACTGAGGTGTAATACAGGGGAGCAAGACAAATGCTAAACACATAATGCAGTTCTCCTCAAGGGGAATCACGCAGTAACAAAATGCTATGACGAATATCTGTAAAATTAAACCATGAACTAAACAAAAAACAAATCAACTCCTTGCAGAGTTTTGCCCTGAAAAAAATCTCTCTCCCTTGCATTCTTCATCTCTGCATGTCCAATGAAAAATTCTAATTCTATTAGTTCTTTTCTTAGTTCCCCTGTTTTTTTGTGTTTTTTTTGTCTGAATGATGAGCCAGAATCGTGGCGACAACTGACATTACAACTGCTGTTCTGTAAGCATCAGGAGTTAAACAAAGTTAGTTAAACGCTTCCACTCGACTCCAACTGATACAAAAGATGAAAACATGTCTATCATATGCAAAATGTTGTAACATCGTTATCTCTGAATGACACAACATATCTTAAAATAGTATGTCATCATTTTATGTGATCTGAGGCCACATGTGAAAAAGTTCCTTGGAGAACTGGATGTCACAGTCCACAAAACAGTCCCAGTAGATAAATGACAAGGGTTAGTAGATGCATGTACACAAGGATAGTTATATTATCAGCAGAATGATTATTTTGGAGACAAGTTTTCCTCATTACCATCACTGACCAACTCTACTGGCCATGTTCTGCTGTACATTGTAGCAGACATTCAAACAATTTCCAAAGTTAGTGAGAGTCTTACAAAAAAAAAATCGGTAACAACCAGAATGTTTATGTTACAGCATCTGTCATAACGTCACCAAGTATCCCCCATCTAATATCTAATAGCAACAAATGCATTGTTGAATAATCATGATAACCTACTAAGTAGCTTTAAAGCAACAGTGGTCAGGTCTTTGTGTTGAGTAAATTGAAATACAGTACTATATATTTATATATCACAGTTCACAACTTTTTTTTACTCCGGTACACTGCTAGTGCTACCTCTCCCAAACCATTCAGGGACAAGCAAGCAATATCACTGTGTTCACATGTTTTATTTAAATGTTAACTTTTTTTTTTTTTTCCAATGCAGGAACATTAATCAAAACAAACAGAGACAAGAAAATAACAAAGAAATCAGGCTGTTGAACACAATGAATGATCCAATGACTGACATGGAGGTCACCTTAAAAAAAAAATTATCAATAAAAAAATTAAAATTAAAAAAATCAAAAAATTAAAACGAGCTACATGTACATGTAGCAAGCATAAATCATGCAGCTAGTCCTTTCAATTCTCCTTTTCTTTTCTCTCTCCATAGTTCAGAAAGACAAGAGCCTGACATTCATGATGTTCAGACCACCTTGAGGATCAGCCTATTTTTGGGACATAAGTCACAATAAAATTAACTTCACACCTCATCATAAAATGATACACGCACAACAGTTGAGTTTCTCATTTTAAGACAATAACATTCTTATAACCATTTAAAAAGATGATTCTTCTTTCATACTAACAGCAAAAACAACACTGCCCACTGCTGCAGCAAAGATATGATTCTCATACACGATAAACTGTAGAAAATACTGTTAAAAATTGTTAAGAGCATTGTGTTCCATTCAATTTCACATAATCATGAAAAATTTTCATGCTAGAACTTGGAATTGAATTCCTACCTTGTTGAGGACAAGAATAATTAACCAAGAAGTCACTACAATCATATCTGATCGAGGACGTTATGCTTGTAAATGTACAAGACTGCAATATCTGTAACTCGGTAATAGCTTTTATTTTCATACAAACTGCTCTAGTTCTTCTTTTTTCACTTTTCTCTTCAAAGTTAACCACTGATATACTTACAAAGCTCTGTTTGGCCTATCTATTCTCATATGTAATTCTGCAAGTTCAGTGTGCCTTGAAATTATTGCACATTATCAGTGAGAACTCATTCTCTGCTCGATTCAGTCTGTTTTTCATGTCAAATACATGTACATGATACTGTTTGTGTCTTGGGAATAAGAATTGCAATCTGATCAGGACTAATTACCCTTTCTGGGATAGATGACTAAAAATAAAAGAGAAATGCTTTATTTTTTTTATTTCATTTACCTCCCTTTTGAAAAAATCTATCTCCATTCTTTATTATTTTTTTTTTTAAACTACGTCCAAAATGGGCAAAAGGCAAATAGATACATAACCTACAATGAAGCAAAAAAAAAAAAAAACTATGAAATTTTGAAATAAATAGCACCTGAGAGGGGAAGAGGAGGTAAATCAAGTGTTTGTCATGTAATAACTATCTTCTTCAATCTCAAAAAAAAAACAACAAAAAAAAATTTACATCCCAAACTGATTCAGACTGACGGACACAATAAATGCAAATTTTCTGACAACTGGAAGGACTTTGTCATATCTAAAGGATCATGATGAGTTTCCCAATGGAAAATATTACAATGGAATTTTGGTGTGAGATGTACCGGTACTAATAAACAAATCATACAAATTAACAGTAAATGTTCCTAACTTCAATTTATATAAGCAAATCACATTTACCACACACTTACCTATCCATACATCTGACATATAAAAACTTTACACTATATACAGGTAATCTTTTTTTGTGTGTGTGTGTGATATAACACAATGAACAAGGACAATGCAAATGGCAAAATTCATGCTCCCTAATTTTTCAGTCGCAATCTTGACTATCAAAAACAGAATTCCTACATCAGAAGTCAAAAGTGAGAAAAACGATGCATACGGCTCTTTACGACAACTGGCAAATTTCAGGATAGCCTACATAAGCAAGTCAGTGAGTCAATGAAGTTTCAGTTCTTATAGAAATATTTTGTCTGGTTGAGGGCTTTGTTGGCAAAATCATCATCGGTGATCCGCTCCCAGTCTTGCTGTGTCTGACCTACGATAAAGCCCAGGTCTCGTCGCCGATTCTGATTCTTTTTCTCCTCAAGATCTGCCCAACGCACCTGGTGAGGATGAGGCATTGAAAACAATGAAACTGTGATCCTATTGATTTTTTAAAAAAGTTTTTTAAAAATAAAATTCCTTCATTTTCAGAGTAGCAGCTATCAGTCCTCCAAGTCCTATGTAAAGCACTGATGCAGGATGCCAACCCTACCATAGTCGAACAAGGGACTTCTCTTGAAAATACCAGGGATTTTTTACCCAAAACAGGATTTTAAATACCCGTGCAAAGAAAAATCCAATGCTTAAACTTGTTTTGCAGCTTCCAATCAAAGAATTTATGCACACAGCAGTTATTTACACATATTTTCAAATTCACAGCACTTCTAAATAAAGTGAAATCCAGGAAATATGTACAGAAAAATTCAGTCACTTTTTACAATTATTTACTTGGGCTATTTGATAGTTTGATGAAAGTAAACACCACAAAAAATCTGGTCTGGATCTATCATGTATGGTATCAATATAAAATACTAGCTGAGTACCCCACGGCCACCATGGGGGGAGGTTTTTTAAAATATATAGTCCTGCAACTTAAATTTTTTGGCCAGCATACGCACCTCGATGCTGATATTTTGGTTCATTATACTGAATATTACTCAAAGAAAACGTGTTTTGAACGTGTCAAGTGTCCCGCAAGGAAGTATGGCGGACAAAATGAATGCAATCAAAATAATGAGTAGCCTATAATACAGTTGGGTATCAGTTGGCCACGTCTGTAATTTTATTTGAATTTTAAATGCCTGCCAATTCTGACTTTATTGGACCATAAGATAAGTGCCACGCCCCCTGATGGCTCTTATTATAGAGATAACATTTTTACTTTGTCAAAGGGCAGAGCAGGGATTACAAATACTCCAAAGTATTCAGGTTTGCCTTGTTTTTCACTTTGACTGTGTTATGGTGGGTAGGAAATGTGTAACTTATTCTCTTTGCTGCGAGCCTATTGAACCTAGATGCCTTCCAAACAACAGTAGTGTTAATGATTGAACTGTTTCAGGTTAAGTGGCCTGTTTTCTATGAAATTGTCTGTAACAAGGAGTTTCTACTGTTATACTAGTTCAGACTCATGACTTCACCTTAACAAAACACCATATGTGTAGTGTGCCAGTACTGGGCGCTATGGTCATGGGATTAGACATAGTATTGCTATACCTGAGTTTTGTTTGCTTTTGAAATAATTTGCACATGATAACATAACAACAATGGCATTAAGTGTGAATGTTAACTAGGTTTCTTGCATTCATGGGCGTGGCTCCACATTTAGCACGGTTGACGTCATCATGCCATTCTCCAGTATAATAGTATAAGCTCCTTGGTCTGCAATAATCTTTTCTTCTCCTGAAATTGTATGAGGGAGGTGCATCATAGAATTTTTGCATTATTATCTTTTTATTTCTTTCTCCAGTATGCCCAAGACCAGCTGGCCAATTATGCCTATGACAAGTTCAACATCAGTCTAGACAATGTACAGCTGTTGTTTGTGCAACCAGGTACTTGTTGTGCTTGTTATGTTGTTATAGCATATTCACTGATTTTGTCTGACCTATCACAAGGCTGCCAACCTTTACAAATTCTTGTGCTGTGTTGGGGTTTAAGGACACATCAGCATGATTATGGCTGTATTGTGTCACACTGTTTACTTGTCAAGAAGAAGAGAGGAAAGAAAGCAGGACAGAAGACAGGAGCAAGGAGAGAGACAGAGAAGAAATATCATGCCTGGAATGTCGAGGATGGCCACGGATGACAGGCTTACATTGCCTGCAGATGGGAGCAGAGAACCTACTTATAAACCCCGGGCCCTTGAGGGGGTTTACAAATTTATCATAATCATTACAATTTTTTTTTGTGATTGAATGCGATATTATGGTTTGCTGTTGTGAATAGTAGTTTTTTTTTTCTTATGATTAATGTCAAAAAGAAAAAAAAAAAAGATGTAACTTGATGGATTTGACTGCCCTTTCACTGTAACCGTCAACACCAATATTGCCCAGTGTGCATTTGCCAGCTTGCAACACTTGATAGAAAATATTTGTAACATCCTTTTAACTCTTTGACTTCTATGAGCTGATACATTGGCCTGACTTTGGCACAGAAAGCTGTATCGGCTAGGTTTGTTTTCCTGCTTTTCCAGATTCAGGTTTCACTACTTCTGTTTCTAAATCCAATCCATATTGTATATCCAGTACCATTTCCAATGGACATATAACATGGTCAGTTTTGTCATAAAGAGAGCCAAATTTTGGATATTAAAAAAAAATTCTGGCATTCCCAAAAATTTGACCCTGTGAACTGTTCAGTATAGATTTGTCATTTGAACTTTCTTTTCCTGTTTTGGTTTGTTCCTGCAGGGGATGTCTGGCAAGACCAGAACCGCTCTGTCAACTCCCCCCTCTACATCTTGCGACCTCTGTCCCTCAAGTTACTGCTGGAGAAATGCATGTTTGCCAATGATCCAAACCTACCACAGTAAGTCATTTGACGAGGACATTACGTCTCTGTGTGTCAATGAATTACATGAGATCTTATAGATCATATAGACAGTGATTGATATTATTAGACTGATAAGAATTTGAGCGCATAACAGGCAGCGGCCTTGTATGCTTCCTAGGAAGCTGAGAACGTTTATGAGTGTCTTCCTAGGTCTGTCGGGGTAATAATAGATTGTAAAGCGCTTAGAGCCTGTAATTACGGGGATAAGCGCAATATAAACACTCTCTATTATCATTATCTTCCATCCCAGTGTAGCTGGTCACCATAGGCTTTTCTGTTTTCTCCAAATAAATTAGTTCCCACCAAGCCTACTGCTGAAAATCCCCTTCTGATTTTTACACGGGGGTATAAACACTCCAAACTGTTCACTACCACTGACATAAAAAAAAACAAAAAAACGTATTATAAAAAAATGCAGGAGATTGGTGGCAATTGTTCTCAGATCTTGTGGTGGAGGGGTACTAACAGCAGTGAGTGTTGTATTTTTAGCAGGAGGGTACAAACACGCCGCTGGTGATGTCCAGGTTTTTGCTTAGTCAAATGTGAACAATCCTACAGCATGTCCAAAATGCTATTATCAAATCTGGAAATTTTGCAGATGTCAAGAGTGGGGATCCTGCCTTTCTTACATCTTGTTTTCTTGTCCTTTTTTTGTGTGTTTTTTTTGTTTTATCTGATTTGTAAGTGACTTATGAGGTTTGTTTGTGTTCGGGTTTAACAGCACATCAGCATGACCACGGCTATATTGTTCCAAACATGGTAAGATACGTTTATAAGTCAAAAGGCTGATCAAGTATATAGAAGAAGAGAGGAAGGAGAACTGGACAGAAGACAAGAGCAAGGAGAGGTGAAAGCACGCTATTGGTCTTAAGTCTCCCATGGAATGCCGTTTTTGAAGAAAATACTTATAGAACTACTCACACATTGGGCAACCGATATTTCTTCCACTTTATTAACCATATCTGCCTTCATTGCCTCCTATTTTACTTATTTTAGACCATTTTTATTTGTAGTTCAGTTGTAATTAGATCAGCTGAAAGGATAGGATATATGGTCATATAATTCACTGATAATGCAAAAATTCTACCTGCCCCTGATTTCACACTATTGTATTTAGACTAGTTGGTAAATCTACTCTCTTCTACCCATATTTTGAATGTCTATTCCATTATTACTGTACCGAGTTCTCAATCCAACTTTTTTTTTGTAAGTTTGTTGTTTAAATTATTGATGCTCACTTTATTTCAATATATTTATTCAACTCTTGCTTAAACTACAAAAATGTCTAAATTTTTATGCTCCGGATAAATAACTACTATCTTTACAGCCATTCTGTCAAATTCCAAGAGGGCATGTTCGGGAGTTTTTAAGTTCTTCAGAACTGCTCGATGTTTACATGAGATTTACATGTGTCGATTATTACAGTTTGTTCCGTGTATAATCAGTGCTGTTTTGTTTTTTTTTTCATTTGAATGAAAGGAAATACATGACTTACCATCATGTGCCAGTTATTTTTCACTTGTTGTTTTGTCTTGTAGAATCTGAATGAAGAGTTGAAACAATATTTTGCTATTCCTAAATTGAATATAATGAAAGTGTTCTTTGCCTTTCCAAAGGATCCGAGTTAGTGGTGAATTGCCCCTGTTGTCAGTGGCTGTGTCGGAGAACAAGCTGGTGGACATCATGAAATTGGCACAGAGCATTCCTCTGCCGGAACCTCCGCCTGAGGTACGAGCTTGGTCCCTGCTATGGCCCATTAATGGTCCCTCATTTGATCCATCTCTTTTTAGGATAGCATTGATTTTGACCAGCGTTAGTATTTCCCATTGTTAGACAGAATTGGTGTTGGACATGAGTTAGTATTTCCCATTGTTAGACAGAATTGGTGTTGGACATGAGTAGTGCTCTTTGCTTGAAACATAGAAAGAACACGGAAAAAGTTTTAAAAAATTCATAATGTAAGCAAAATGTTTACTTGCTCTCACATTCAGTTTTGTCAAAATCTGCTGTGATTTTGCTTTCAAATGACAAGAAAAAAGTCATTTGTTTCTTTCTGTTGTTTTTTTTTTTTAATGGTAATTGTTTAAATATCTCATGTGTAAGGCAAAGGGAAATACTAGGGCTGATCAAAAACAGTCCTGAACATTAGTTTGGTTTTTATTTTTTATTTTTATTTTTATTATTAATTATTTCTAATTGCCCTGTTCATTTTACAATCATGGAAGGTGGGGGGAAAATGTGATATTCAGTTATTATCAACAAAGAAAATCCCATAAGTTTTAACCTTTTCACATCGAGTCTTGCCCAAACCCCAAATTCCCTCCTGATCTACTGATTTTGGATAGAAATTCCCCGTAAACCCACCATTTTTGACGCGGAGAACTGCAGTGCTGCGCACACAAGACTCGCACGACACGACGGTAGAGGTTGCGATTGTTGCCGCTCAGTACTAGGGCCACGTGATGTGAAAAGGTTAATGATTCAAATGAATGTGCCTGATTGTTTCTAACCAGAGGTGCTAGTTTGAGAGTGTATTATAACTTGACAATGTTAGCATTTGAAGGAAGTAAGAAGGATAAAATAACGCTATTGTGTAGCTAATTTCAAGTGAGACAATTGGTTATGTTTGATCATAATGAAGTTATTAATTCAGTTGTAATTAGATCAGCTGAAAGGATAGGATATATGGTCATGTAATTCACTTACCTTCGATTCAACATCTAGAAGTTATTTATAAGTGTTATTTGCTTTTTTCAAAAAATTTTTCTAAATTGTTGTGTTAGTTGCCGGTTGGACAGTCTTTTTCTATTTTATAAAATGAAGAAGGTTGCCCTGATGAAGAGTCAAGTTTACTTTAAAAAAATCGGCTTTCATTCACGTTCAACATCAAGAAGAAGTTATTTTTATATGTGTTATCTGCTTTTTTAAAATTGTTTAGTTAGTTGCCGGTTGGACAGTCTTTTTTCTAGTTTATGAAATGTTTACCATTAATATGATTACTTTGCTGTCGTGTGTTTGTAAAACAGGAAGACTGCCAATCAGTATTTAGATATTTAGTACAAAGGCTACGAAAGGAAGATTAAAAATATATAAATGGATAAACGCATAAATAAATGGTAATGAGAAAAAAAATGAAAACATAAACGGAAATAAATAAATAAAGTAATTGATAAATTAACAGAAATGGAAAAAATAATGATGATAACAATATTAAATAATTTTCAAATAAATAAATAACAAAAACAACAAACACAAAAACAAAAAAAAAATAGTTTTTAAAGTTTCGAACCTAGCTGGTTCGTTTTCAGGGTAAAGAAACTAATGTCTAAGGAGCGCAGTCGTTGTCTTTTTATATCCTCATCTTTAGTTATTGTAGTCGTCATTAACATTGTGTGTTTTTGTAAATTAATCATGGATGTCATTATTATTGTTATTATCAATTATGACCGTTCATCACAACAATAATGATCACAAATCACATTGTACAAAATCACAATTAGTAGTGCAAGGAAGACCTCTGAGATAGGCTGCCACATTACAACGTTGCAACAACAATATTATGCGGGCAGCGACAACACAACCCGCCTTTTTCCCACTAGCCAGATAGCAAATTTATCATTCCAGTGCAATTGTTATCTGGAGGCCAGACGCAATATTTAACCATTGCCATAAATGTCGGCCCTCAGACATTATCTTATTATCTACTTCATAACTTTTATCAGTTCAGCCAAAAATAGCAGGCAACCTCTATTATCCTCACATCAATAAAACTACATGATGATAATTTTTCGTCCCATAACGCTTGTCAATATACGCGATAAGCGATATGGAACATATATTTGTTTTTATTTAGTCCATATTTCTTAGTTTATATTAAATATTGACATTAATAAATCTATACGATGATAATGGTCTTGGTTTTATAGCTTTTGTCAATCTAATGTCTGATAACGGATAGGCATACTTAAAAGTCTTTGTTTTTTTTTATCTTATATTAAATCTTATGACCAATAAAACTATATGGTTATTTTTTTGTTTCACATTTTTTGTCCACCTAATGTGCGAGAAAGGATGTGGGGAATACTGTTTATCATTATTTGGTTAAATACTGTTTATACATCTTTTATGATCTTTTTCGGCATCCAAAGACAATAACGATAACAACAACAAAAGACTCAGACATGATAATATTTCTCCCATATTTCTGAATTGTAATATTTTGTTGCGTGTATTTCATGCATAGAAATGCACCAACAAAAAATAATAATAAATACAAATATATAAAACACATACACGGGCACAAAATGCACGAACACACACACACACACACACACGACACACACACACACACGACACACACGAACACACACACACAGATGTATTTCTATCACTTTTGGTGAACTATCCTATGCTATCGTTTTTATTTCTTCACGCCAACCTATATCAAAATGAGTGTTGTTGGTATTGTTGTTGCTGCTGCTGCTGCTGCTGCTGTTGTTGTTGTTGTTGTTGTTGATGATGATGCTTCTCTTGTTGTTGTTGTTGTTGTTGTTGTTGATGCTGCTGCTTCTCTTGTTGTTGTTGTTGTTGTTGTTGTTGTTGTTGTTGTTGTTGTTGTTGTTGTTGTTGTTGTTGTTGTTGTTG
>JBCAUA010543587.1:0-16646 GCA_038406235.1 Peronia verruculata | reverse complement strand
GCAATTGAATTTTCATAATCTCTCTATACAGTCATTTAGTGGGGTGGTGTTGGTGCCGTTTTGGGGCATAAAGCATATGTTTCTGGACCTATCCATTATTTTTCTGGTATGAGAAGAGTTAAAAGTGTGTGAAAACAGGAAAACCCCATTTTTGATATTTTAGATCCAAAACCTTATTTTAAGGACCTGCACCCCACTTAAGGTATAGTCCAAAATGTCTTTTCATAAAAGTGCAATGTCAGAAATTTATCACAACAGTCTAATTTTTTAGGGACCTTTTATCAGTACTTATTATGCTTCAAATTAAACGGTTGCTGCTATCTTTCACAGCTTGTAAGCATGGGCTGGAACATTAAAGAGGTCCATTTTGTAACAATGAGAGAGGAGGTCAACAGAAACCAGTACTTACCCCATGACGAGTGGGAGATATTGGAGGCTCGGGTTCGCACCTCCGGCTTGGAGAGAAGAGCGCCCACCATTGTGGTAAGTATGTTGACTCTTGTGGGTCTTAGCGTGCCCGAGGACGTGCAAATGTCCAAAACTAGAAAGAAATAGCATTTTTGTTATTTATTTTCATACTTATGTCAGCTTTTGACATTAAGGTAGGTTTGTTTCTTTCCTTGAATGATTTTCGGAGTCATAAGGTAATTACATTTTTATAATAAACATAACTGTCTTTTATTCTCTCTATTGTTGTGGAGATAAGAAAGACACCTCTGACTGTTATTTATATTTTTCGATAGGTACCAGCACTACTCATCCCCCCCCCCTCTCCAACCCGAACAAAGAAATGTATAGATTTTTGTTGCTCCTTTTTCACAGATTACCTTCAAGCTACAGAGAAGATCCTCCTTCCTAATGCCTAACATTATCTTGCCTGTGGTCTTCCTGTCCTTAATGAACTTGCTGGTGTTTGTTATTCCCGAAGAATCTGGCGAGAAACTCAGCTATGGTAATGTAATTCTAATCATATATATATATAGTTATATTTCACGTGTGCATTTCACCCCCCCCCCCTCCCACACACACACATACACATACACATTGTTTCTGTAAGGTACAGGAATCCAACAAACTGCAAAATGCTTTCTTATCAAGTGGGGAAAACGCCAGTGGAATGAAATGACTTCATGAATAATACATTTTAGAAATGATATTAAATCTATATAAATATATTTAACTCCACAGGATGACAACATCATACTGATTGAATGGGGAACCACAGACAAAATATAGTGGTCATTTTGGGTTTATGTTATACTTACTAGTTTCACTTACTCGGGCAGCAAAAATAATCTTAATGACTTAACAAATCAGCAGATAGAATTCAGAGAGCATAACTAATTGCAGCATGTTCAAAGTCACTGAATTTCATTGAACTTTGCTATTGTAGGAATACTCTGTAACACAGTATTATGAGATAACAAAAACTACCTGTGAATGAACCTATTATCATTTCTACTTCAAACTCTGACCCAGGCATAACTGTCTTGCTGGCCTTGACCGTTTACCTCAGCATCATCAGTTCCATGTTGCCCAGGTCGTCAGACAGCCTACCTCTGGTCAACAAGTACATCTTCACCTTACTCATCATCTCACTTCTCACCGTCATCGACAGCATCGTCATCGTTTTCCTCTCACACATGGAACATGTAAGTTTTCAGACTCAGTCTTGATGAATATGAATAGGTTTTCATAGGAGAGTAACGAACATACCAGTATCCTTGGGGTGATATTGTGTTAGGTCTTAGTGCCCTGACTCAAGGCTATTTGAGGCTGCCGGGTAGAAACACCTTGCCTTTTAACAATTGCATGTGGAACAGGCAATAGCATAGTTTTTCTTCACCAGTTGGATCACCTTGAATTAAATTTGAGTTCTCACTGAGACTTTTGGCGTTTCTTATGCCTTTCTGGTTTTACTCAGAGCCGGTGTTTAAACTGGTGATGTCACATTGCTTATAATATTGATCTTTTTTTTTTTTTTTCGCTTCGGATGTCAAGTGGCAAAAAACCCACCGGACGTCCTCTCTTAAAATCTGTAGGTTTGTGGCTTGGGTATAAGGAATGCTCTGAGAGCTGCCGATGATGATAGCATAGTAGATGAGGGAAAATGTATTGATCAGCAGGTTAAGATGAAATTTAAACTCCTCCGAGTCGATGAAATTGATGGTATCATATAAATGCACTAGAAGAGAGCCCACGGCCTCCTTGGGAGATTTTTTTTTTTTAAATAGAACTGCGACTTAAAGTGTATGGAAAGGCGTGCGCACCTCGATGTTGATGTTTTGGTTGATTAAACTGAATGTTTCTCAAAGTAAACGTGGTTTTCAACCCGTCATACTATCGAACGTAGAATTCGGATCAAGCACCCTCGCGAGTTTATTATTCAATTATTATCGCATTTTTAAATAACGCCAAAGATAATACGTTTTTGGGGAGTTTATGTACACAGAAACACAGATCCATATACAACAATGCTGTGTGCCAAATTTCAGATGGATCCATTCAGCAGTTTTTGAGTCCATAAGCCTATTGTGGATTTTCTTGCAATTTTATAATATAGATAAACTGTATATGTCCATCTGTGCGTCTATCTCACTTTCATCACATACACATTTGAAGCAAGAACTTGACTAGCTAATGACAATCATGTACAAACATTGTCTTCTCTGTTAAGAGTTTTACTACCTCTAACCAAATATCCCCATGCTGTATATTTGCAGAGAGAAGATGCACATTTGCGAGCGAAGGAAAACTACAAACATACTTTCAACAAAATCACCAATGTTCAGAAGGTGGTGAAAGCTTTTGGCACCAACACTCTGGATAACTATGCCTCAAACAGATTGAGACCAGCCTCAGCCTCGATTCCTTCCCTTGACAGTGACTCTTCCAGGGAAGAAAACGTCGCCTTGGACAAAGGGGAGAAACCTCAAGTCAACAAATACAAAGTTATTGGGAAACACATCAACGCTGTGTCGCTGATTGTCTTTTCATTGATTTGGATAGCTGCAACGTTGGGATTTATGCTGACAATTGCAACTTCTGGATAATCCCTCTGAATCATCTACGGATTTGACGTCAACTATTTAAGAGTGATATGTCATCAAGCCGATATGCTCAAAGATTTGCTCATTCTATTCTGTAATTGAAGTATTTTCCAAATCATATTCAGCACATAAAAAAATCAAGAGCTCGTCCTGCATTGCTATTTATGTTTACACTCCAATTTAATGAGCCTGAATAAACATATTTGTTTCTGCTGACACTTTTAGCAAAGACCAGTCCACTAGCCTACATTTGATTATCTTTCTTCATAAATTTCTCTACATAAACTTTTGAAAACAATGCTTTTCTTATGTTATGAAAGTCATATTAAGTTTGTTTGCCTTCATGTTTTTTGTTTCACATTTATTATATAAACGACTGACTCCAAAAATAATTCTGCTCCTAGATATACATGTCTCAATGTTCAGGTGGGAATAATATGGAGATTTTAAAGAATATCATTATACTGGATAACTTTCTTTCGTTCTGAATTGATACGTGTGGAATGAAAACTTGGTCACAATGTGCTCACACACAATCAGATATGTCAATTATTATTGTATGGGCCAATAAAGACAATTCTTTTAAATCGACATGTAAATCTGGGGTTATTATTCCATGCTTGCAATATCTCTCGATAAGTATTGTAATGTTACTTCTGGTATTATATTTGACATGAGCGCTGCAAATGTTTCAGTAGCAAGGCATTTTGTAATTAAAGTAAAAATAGTAAAAGTACCATCCCTCGACCCCCAAGAGAGGAAACTGGCTTGGCAATTTCAGACCGTGTTCAAGCAATGCAGCGCCACTGTACTTCCCCCGATATACATAAGGTACCAGTTTTACAGATGGGTGGGCTGAGGAAAATTGCGTGTTAAGTATGTTCGTTATATCCAGCTTTTCAACTGAATTTTTCTTTAATACTTTTCGCATGATGCAGATGTTGTTGGGACCGATTTGGTTTGAAAATTTTATCTTCCAGTTTGAACATCAAGAAGACGTTATTTATATGTGTTATTTGCTTTTTTAATAAAAAAAAAAATTGTTTAGTTAGTTGTCGGCAGGACAGTCTTTTTCTATTTTATAAAATGTTGCTAGCTGTCATGAAGATCTTCAAGATCATGAAGGAAATTACGTCGACTTCAGGGCCGCTCCTGACGCAGACAACCTATAGGCAAATGACATGAACAAAAATTTGTTAGGCAAAGGTTTTTAGATTCCAATTCTAAAAATGCCTGATATTTCATACTTGAGGAAGACACTTTACATACATTTCCTGACTCGATCCTGGTTAGAATGGGTATCCGACTGTAGACAGAAAATGGCATTGTCATTGTGATTAGGATTTGAGATCATGACAGGCAGAACAGGATTTGTTCGCTTTCCAGAAAGCTGAGAATCATATGTGAGTCTCTGTGTCCGTTTGACGGTGACAGAATATAGAACACCCAAATCCTGTACTGTACTGTAATACGCAATATGTAAATGCCATCAAGTATTATAGCCTGCCATTATTAAAATTATTATTGTGGTTATTACTACTTATATTATTATTATATTTCCAGCTCACCAGCGCATACTGAGGGACACAGACAAATAATATTAAGTGCTGTCTTGTCGATCTGAATTTCTGTACCAATAGGTGATCTTGTAAGCTCATCATTACTTTGTCTTCTGTCGTTGTTTTGATGGGTATAGGGAACTACGCTTGTTAGCATAAATTTTACTGTTAGCATTGGTACTGAAATTAGGCAGGACAGAAACATGACCCTCAAATATACTTGGGAGATGCACTTTTATGTGTCTCAAAAGCATGAGAGTGGTGAACTTTTTTTAAATGTCAAAACTGCACAGAAAAACTCAAGCTGTCGAGACGATATGTGGATGTCACTCAAATTTAGATTTGGGCGAGAGTTAAATTATAAAGAACAATCAAGAAATCTGTACAAGGCCTACTGTTTGTGTTAGTTCTTTGTTATTCTTGTATTCGTTCGCCTGGTGTTCGTTTCTTTAATCAAGTAAATAGGGTTTTCGTTTTGTTTGTTTGTTTGTTTGTTTGTTTTTACTTGAGGCAATGCATTTTAGCTGCGTACACTGCCAATGGAGCAGATCTAGTCACTCTAGCAAAGGAGGTAAGATGGCAGAAGTCTTTCTGAGGAATGTCTCCACAAGTCAGGAAAATAAATCAATAAATACACATAAACTACCTATTTCATAAATAAATAACTATAAGAATAAATAAATTATAAAAATAATCCTACTTCATGTTTTATTTCTAAGACGTACATATATCTATATACTATTATTTAAATATTAATGACAAATCAACCCCTGTCACCTTGCCAAGAATAGGCAAACAATTTCGATATAGCCTGATCTTAATTAAGCTTCCCATTTTATTTCTATGAGAAATGTTCTATCCCACGCCATTGTTCTGATGTCGTTTTCTAGTAATCCGTAATCCTCTATAATAACCTCTTTCTTTGTGGAATTCATCAAGTTTTAATGTAATTGTCATTGTAATGAAGACTCTGACCATTCCCTTTATCATCAATTGAAATATCCGAAATATCCTCACGTTTCTCCATCCTTGATTTCTGACCACTGTATCCTGAGACCAGGTCACACATCATGAAATCCGCAACAAGATCAGGTCATCCATTGGACACACACGAACTTCTTTCCATTTAGAAGATCAGAAAACTTAACTGTTAGGGTTATGTCACATGGTCATCGGACTTGCAAAAACCATCCTGTAAGAAGCTTTACCAGGTGGGAGGAGACGAGGGAGACAAATGAAAGCTTGGGAGGATAATATCGACGAGTGGACAAACCACTAGCCAAATCCGTGAAAACGGCAGAAGACAGGAGCAAATAAGTCACCTATGGAATCTCTTCATCCTCTCTCCACCGTCATCGTCGGCATCCTTACGTCTCGAGAGACGACGGTGTAGCGCTAGGTTTGGGAATGGCAACTTCTGGAGTGGCTGCCCGCTTCACTCCCTCACTGACAGTGACTCTCCAGAACTGGCGGTTGTCGGCAGAGCATTCCCAGGTGTTGGGGTCAATGTCAGTTGTCTTCATGTCCCGCTTGCAGAAGTTCTTGAGCGGGAGCTGCGGTCTTCCTGTGCATGTGGGGCGGGAGCCCTCGCGCAGCTCCCCATACACCACTCTCTCCACCCCCTCCCTCCTCAAGCTGGTAAGGGTTTTAGTCACTCAGCAAGCCAGTCGGAAAATCCTGAGTCTTTCGTAAACAACCATTAATGAAGATGTTGAAGTTTTTCACAAGACGTATAAAGCTGTGAAACGACATGGGGAAATCGTATACCACGATTCTTCCAGCTACACACTGGTTGGCTATAATACTATAATACACTGCTTTAAATTGACAAACCAAGACTCAGAAGTAGAGACATACTGTATTATTAGAAAATTGTGGGGAAAATGTAGGTTGTCATATTACTTTTTTTTTTTTTTCTTTTTCTTTCCACTGGTGTATCTCTAAAATTAATATAACGGACAGATTTGCCCTTGTGCTCATAATTTTAACTTTTTTTTTTCAGTGACAGTCCACAGTTAAATAATCAGCGAATGTTTGCAATATGTTGTTACAGTAATTCTGTACGCGGCAAAGAACTATGAGAAACCACTAAACCGTACATTTGACAAAGTACATTACAATCATCTTACAACATTTAGAAAACTATTGTGTGTGCATGCATATCTACCTTAACTCTCAAATTCTTAAAATGAGAATCAGAAATGCATATGTAATGAAATGATCTCTGACACTATAACACATTACGTAATCTCACACATGATTACAAAGTTCAGAACTGTCCGTGCTTGCTGACCAAGACTATGTTATGCTATACCTTTCAGTTAAAGTGGAAGGCTGCCGCTTCAAAACGAGCTTCTGGTGTGTTATAACTCGAAGTTAGTGGAAAACCCTGAATTTCCTCCTGCTATTGCCTCTTGCATAATGCGCTACCATTGGCTTCCAAGACCCTTCCCAATAAATGACAACGATTGCGTGATAAGACTTTCAATAATTTAACGTTCTATAGCTTAATAGCTATGTATATACTTTTAACATGTATGTAGCCTTCAATTCTAAGAGACTAGATCATCTTATCTTGAAGTCCTGCCAAGGTTTATCAGATGAAATTTGGAGATTTGGAAATTTTGCCTTTTCTGCGCCCGCTTTTTCATTCGATTTTTAACTTCCAAAGTTTAACTTCCAAAACATTCTTCAGAGTACTGAAGTAAGCAATCAAGTTCTAAATCTTTCTCTTAGGATTGGGCCCGCCAAGTTTTGCAAATGAGAAGTCGTCAAACCCCTTGGACAAGGAGCCAGCAAGTTTGAGGTGCTAGAGTAAGGTGATGTTAAGACCAAGGATCCTTAACTGTTTGCTTGGTTCCTGGACGCTGTACACATTCTTGGGGGGGGGGGGGGCGTCGTAAGAGGGGCTTTCACAAGTACAAACTTGACTTTTTGACCGATAACCTGAAGCATTTTTAATGTCATTTAAAAGATATGAAGTTGCTCTGTTGACTTTTACAGAAAAATGCTTTTATTAAATACACTGAATCAATGTATCGTTGTCTGCCAAATATTACTTAAAGATCAAACCATGCAAATATCCTGAATACAACGAACATCTTACCTGTATCATTATTTAATTGGATAAATACAGCAAACAATTAAATTATCACACAGGCACAGAGATAAAACTCAACACTGCTTTGTTGTTGTTTTCTTTTGTTTTATTTTGCGTTGTTAATTTTTGGCCAGAAAGAAAACAGCTCAACAACAGGCAGTGTATGTAATAAAGAAAGTGCTTTCAGAAATACCTAATGCGTTGAACTCCTCTTAAAATTCTCAACATTTTATACAGCTCGTCGAAAGAGAAACTCACAATCATTACGTAATTCATTTGTTTTAATAGAAAAGAAACACAGATTCATGAAGCCATGAGGAGTGGGACTGGACTTCAATTTTTTTTTTTTTTTTTTTAAACTTGAATTGTTGTAAAACAAAAATTACAAAAAAACATGTAGTTAGCTCCAAAAGTGTCGGAGGAAAGTCCTGATTTGCTCATGTTTATGAAATAACATTTAATTATTATTCTAGAATTTTCCAAAATAGACGTAATGCTATGATTGCTCAAGGTAAATACCCTGTTAGTGTCAGTGCTGCACGTTGTTTAGAAGAACAAATTCTATGTATCATGTACAATATGCGAGTCTCTGAGCAAGGCAGCAGCACGCTGGCACTTCTGACGTTATCTAGACCTGAAATATGAAATCTAAATGTGACATTGAACTATCCATCAGAAGTCCAAAGTCTTACCATAAAGCCCAGAGTAACACATATCCAAATCAGTGAAAAGACAATGATCGAAATACGGTTGATATGCTTTCCAATAATTTTGTATTTGTTCACGGTCAGTTTCTCAGATTTCGCTGCTCTATAGAACTCTAGGCTCTCTCTCCTGGATGGATAATCTCGAGTTGAAATGGAGGCTGAGTTGGGTGGAAGTTTAGCTGAGGGCTCGATATCCACGGTGTTGAATTTGAAAAATTGGGGCGTTTCTCGGACTTTGGAGTCCTTGTTGAAAGAGTGTTTGAAGATTTCCTTCGCTCGCAAATGCGCTTCCTCTTTCTGCAAAAAACATCATAATATGTTAACAATTCGTTACTGAGAGTGAAAATCCGATTGTAGAAGGAAGAACTGTGCGTGTTGTCGTCGTGGTTAAGCACTTTGTCATCATTCGCACCCTTCGCCCCTTTTTATCTTGAGAATAAATGACGACAAAAGCCAAATAAATAAACCCACCGAAGACACACTTCCACAAATATGCAGACTAAAAACGCAATGAATACGCCGTCATTAGAGATCTGATTAGAACACCGCTAGGTCAGCTCAGTTCTCTGTCGCTCTATCTCTCTTTTTTCGCATTTTGAGAAAATTGATTTTCTATGTTTAGCAACTGTTTTTACACCTAGGAGATAAGGTAAAATGATTTTTAAAATCTACCTGTCTGGGCAAGTGATCGGTAAATTAATTACATTGCGTGGTGGATTTACTATCCCTATTTCGTATGACACATGTACCTCCAAATACCTCAAAACTGGAGATAGAGCAACAAAGAACTGAGCTTGTGATTATTTTAAATAAAACAGTGAAACGTTAATATTCTAATTCCATATTTTTGCATTTTTAATCAAATCTTTGAAATTCAACTATTCTGCTCAGTGGAATAATAAGAAGGGAGATTGTGAGAGCCATTTTCTTATCAAACAGGAGTGGGTCACTGGTTTTGGGACAGTCGAGATAGTGGGATATATAATTACAGATGCTTGACATTTATAAGGCTTGAATGTCTCAGCAGCTGCTGAAAAAAGGGAACACTGCTCTTCTAAAAGCAAAGAGACGGGTAAGCAAAGCTAGCGGCTAATTAAATAATTTAAATGCCTTGTTCACTTTTTACGCAATGAAATCCTACCAGACCCACGCTGTTATGTTAAATAGAATTCAGAATGAAGTGAATATTGATACCGTTACCATAACTTATCTTTGAATTGACCTAGCAGTTACTTAGCGCCGACTGTCTAAATTCGGGGCATATAACCCGAAGCATAGTTTTATACCAAATGATTATATTAGCATAGTGTTTATTCATACTGTGAGAATAGTCTCAGAGACGTACCTGTTCCATGTGTGATAGAAAGACGATGACTATACTGTCGATGACTGTAAGAATAGAGATGATGAGTAAGGTGAAGATGTACTTGTTGACCAGAGGTAAGTTATCGGAGGACCTGGGCAACATGGAACTGATGATGCTCATATGAACAATCAAGGCCAGCAAGACAGTGATACCTGGGTCAGCGATCAGAATAAATCAGCTGATATACATCCAGTCTTTCAATTATATAAACGATTTAGAACGTTTTTCAATTCATTTTTAAAAAATTAAAAATCAATAATCAGTTTTATGCAGTTTGAATTTATCCTCCTTGCTCTAAAGGTGTCCAAAACATTTGTTTGGGGGGGGGGGGGGGTTAGAGGTAAGCATTTAGAATGACCTCTGTATTCCATATACTACAGACTAATCTGTATTTGCTATCAGTGTCAGGTTAAATGAAATATCAATTCATTAAAGTTATATATAAATATCCCCCCCCCTCCCAAATTTTATTCAATTTCCTCGGCGAAATATCAAGTGAAACGTAATGACACGAGATCAGCCTCCCTAAAAGGTCACATATGATGTGCGGCACAAGAAATAAGTAATGAAAATAAAACCGATCTGTTCTACAGACAAGACTACTAACTGAATAAATAAAAGGGTCATCAATGCCCAGAATATGTGAGATGTGGAGTGGACCTATCGTATAGGTTAGCACAAATGACAGATTATTCCAGAATTGAATGACTGAATCATGGAGATCCATAATTCGAGGAGTGAAATTAGTCTGGCATCCTATTACTTGTAGCTGATGTTTTACTTTAGGTGACTGGTCACAATGTTTGCACTGGAATCGACATGTCATTATATTATATTAGCTTTTACTTTTGTCTCTAAAACTGCCAACTGAAAGGAAGATTGCACAGAAAATATATGGTTTAACTGATAAAAACGAAATGTAAAGGTGCCATGATCGTATATAGGGATGATCAATTATAAATAACCTTACTATTAAGGAGTGGCCCAATTTGCTTGAAATTTTCAGTGTTGGTACATCATTTAAAACTCTGTAAGATGTGCAAAAAGTGGGAAATTTCTCATACATAGTTTTAGCGCTATCGTGTACTATAACATACAATCTCTCTACAAAAGCTTTAACCTTAGAGTAGCGTGTCATGTTTAGCTTCACCATGGACAAAATTGAGATGTGATCTCCGACAGTATCATGATGTGTGACTATCTTCAGAAGAATAAACAATGAACAGTGATTGTTACTCTGAAGTCTTGGGGGGACTACGGCCAGGAAAGCTTCGCAAAGACTTTTTTTTCTAACAGGACAATGATGCGTCATTCCATCGAGCTGCAATGTCAGTGGCTGCTGCAGGCACTCGTGGCTTTAACAGTCTATACCTGCATATTCTGTTCTCTTGAGATAGACCCTTCAGACTTTGAGCACCGTAAAAGAACAAGATGTGAAGACGATACCGACGTCTTAGATGAGACAGAAGAATGGCTAAAAGTCAAATCCGACATGCTCTACTTTCAAGGACTTTTCAAGATTAAAGGAAGATGGTAGAAATGTGTCGCGTTGACAGCTGATTGTGTAGACAATTGAAGTAGGCAGGCAAAATTTCATGACATTTCGATAACTTCTTCAAAGTCAGGAAGATTTATGATTGATCATACCTTGCATACCTGTTCAGCTCTAAACACCATACAGCAATTTGTGTTCAGCTTGTTCTTTATTTTGTTCTTTACTTTATCATTTGTTTCATATTGCTATTCAAAAGGAAATGACAGTGTGCCTTCTTTTCCACCCTTGTTGAAATGAAGAGATCGTTTTCCTGAATACGGTTTTCAGAGTCTCCCTTGGGTTTGTATCGGTAGTCAATTGTAAAACGCAGAACAACATGAACTGCATGGAAGTAACTGTTTTATACATAGCATACTATTATGGTTATTATCAGGATTACCATAGCTGAGTTTCTCGCCAGATTCCTCGGGAATAGCAAACACCAGCAAGTTCATAAAAGAAAGGAAGACCGCCGGCAAGATAATGTTGATCATTAGGAAAGAGGGTCTTCTCTGTAGCTTGAAGGTAATCTGTCAATCATGAGCAAAAAATACGTCATTTTAGGACCCCCAGACGATAAATTGTGAGGCATATCTATGCTATCCACTTATTAATATATTAATGATGGTGTTTCGCATTGTCACTGGCTATTTCGTCTGCCGATTATTTCGGAGCAGTTCTGGGAGAGATAATTAATGGTCAATTTTCAAAAGATGATTTTAAAAAAATGAATATGTCTACAATTTATAGACGTCGTTTGATTCCAAATCTATAGATAACGATTATCGCTAAATCTTTCACAATTTAACTAAATATTATGACGTGTAGAATTGTCTCCTTCGGTGATGAAAATTAAAACATATCATAGAATAGGAAATGAAAGCTACCAACTCTATAGGGGATAAATAAGAGAGAGGAGATTTGATGGAACAAGGAATGGGGAGATTTGTGAAGATTATTACAGGAAAGCTATGGAAACAGAGAGGGCGGAAGAGACGGCGGGGGTTCAAGCAGGGGGAAGGGAATGGAAGAGGATAAGCATCTTGTTAACTATTGTGGCAGGCTAGAAAATCTTTTGTGCAACATATAGGTAAGAAACACATTGGGTATACAGTCATCATATTAGCATTGTTGCTACCTGTTATGCTGAAGATGAGAACAATATAACACAAAAAAAATTATAAAACAACAAAAACAACAACGACAACAACAACTACAGATGCATTAGTGTCGAATGCTGAAGGAAATGAGATATGAATAATAAAATGTGTAATTTCATTCGAATCTGGAAATGTATACATCTTGGGTTGCACATGTTACATGCTGACACCCACAGCTGGTTCACTCACCCTAATACCATAGCTTCGTGATTGCCCGTCATGCTTGGAAGAGGTGTTAACCCGAGCGTCCAATATTTCCCACTCGTCATGGGGTGAATAGTGTATCCTGCCCACTTCCTCTTTGGCTGTTACAAAAACAACCTCTTCAGCGTCCCAACCCATGGTCAGAAGCTGTGAAATAGACAGACAAGGGATCAGTGTACAGGGCGACGCACAAAATGAGGGACAGAAATGAAGATTCATATTTTCCAGAGAAATTATTATTTCTTTTTCTTTTTCAGGTGAGTTGCAGAGCAAACGTGTAACTTTTATCTGATACAAGACTGACTTCTGTGAGCTTTTTCAATGGAAGAGAGGACAACGACTGTGGAATTATACTTTGCAATAACAGCAAAAACAATAAAAAATAAAAAAAAACCTCACCCTCATACGATTACAGGTTTGGAAGAAATTTTTACAAGCACTGGAAATGTGGTTAACAGTAGCAAAAGCTATAGTCATTTAAAGCTCTCAGTGAGGACATTCATTCGTGTTCAAGACGTCAAGGATCCGTTGGAACAGTTGTCCCGCAGGGAAGTGGGGAATGTTTCCCCCAGGGTTTCTCGCCGAATGTTCCTGAACAAGAGCCGTTGACTTTGTTGCACAGTACAGTTCTACTATCTTTGTTCTCTCCTTGGCCTTTTCTTCTTCTTTTTTTTTTTTATACGCCTCCCTGTATATGGACCCATAACAGGTAATGACAAAAGGCGGCTAGAGAATTCAATTATGATAAATTACTGACATTGCATTTTTATAAAATGAGATATCAATAACCAGCTCTCACGTTGGAACTTACAATAAAAAAACCTGCTAATTTTCTTCTCTTACTATATTATATCAGAGGGCAGCATGGCAAAAGAAAGATGCAGATGGCGTTTAATGAAAAAAATAGGGGACGTGGAGGGGAGTGGGCGGGGGAGCTCCTGGATTGACCACTTTTGGATGGTTATGGTTTTTATAAGCTTTTCAACCTCCTGTAGTGGTGGTTATCTCAGCTGTCCACAACCGTGGTCAAAAAATAACATAACACTATAATAGTGTTATGTGTTCAATCAATATCCACTTTTGGATCAAAACATCGATTTTCTTTTCTTGATTTATTTTCAGAAAGAATTATCATTTCTGTACCAGTGAATAAGTCCAGAATGTTCTTGGGACTAAGAAATTATTTTACGGATTTTATTTATATATGGGAGCTAAGCAAAATTCAGCAAAACTCCCCATCAAATTAATTCTGCTCCTATTGACAACAGGAACTGCCGAATTCAACATCGATCTTGTGAGAATTTCTGCTTTTAAATTAAAAAAATAAAATAAAAAATTACTGGACTTGAGTTGGGGAACTTTGCTTGTTAAAATCCAATGACGTGAAAGCAGCTCAAATCAGCTTCTCAGATAGCAACTATAAGCCACTAAAGTCACACTTTTGGCTCAAGAACAAGCCCTATAAGAGGAATTGGAGAGAAAGGACTTCTTCTTTCATGCCCATGGTTACTATGACGTCATTTCTGTAAAAATTGTAATTATTGCACGCATTGAATTTTTTTTTCAACGTTTTCTTTTATAGATTTCCTTGTTGTTGTTGTTGTTTGTTTATTTTGTTTTTTTTTCTGGTTTTTTTGGTTAACTCAAAGCTTTTTTTTTTTTTTTGGCCTTGTTTTCTCCTTCAAAATTTACCAACATATTCTCACTATATTTAGTTCACATATTTTTCTTGATATAATAAAGGCAATGTCACTTGATTTTTATACTATTTCGTGCTGTATTTCCCTTACTTTCTGAGAAAATATTTTATTGAAAACAAGTCAATTTTCTAGATTTAATATATAGCATTTCCAAAAATTCTTTTTAAAAAAATGAAACAAATTTCCTCCAGGTCAGTTTTTGGATACTGGGTGTTAGGAGAGGGGGGGGGGGGGCGAGTGTCCTGAAATATGAATTTTGCCCAAAAAACGGAATTTTGCTCTTTTGTTTTCTCTTAAAAGTATTGCCTTTTCTGCGTGTAAAAATGGTATCAAAAAGCTGCTAAGTCAATTCTCACGTGCTTGACCAATGGTTATTCAAAGGTAGACTTAGCGTACTTTCAATCAGGATTTGGCTCCACCTGGCTGCTAAATGAGGCCGTAGATCATTTGATTATATACAGGCAAAGGATGCAAAAAACACTTGAATATCACCTCTCCTAGCAATTTCACATGTTCCAGTGCCAGGGATGGACACTGGATGACCACTATGAGGCGAGAAAAACTGCTCATCATGCAAATTATCAGTGTACGCGTTCTAAAAATGACTTTCCTCGTCCTATAAAAACGGCAGTTTTGCTTTCTTTCTCTGCTACTAATAGCTCAGTTGTCGACTATATGTCATAATAAAGGTCAAAACACTCTTGGTTTGCACTCAAAAAATGATATGAGGGACACACAGAGGCTCTCAAGAACCCGAATATGTGGTTCTTATAAAGATGGGGGATAGGGAGCAAAATTCGATAAAAGATACACCACACCCAGAGAGCCAAAAAAAATGGCAACAAGAGACCCAGAGGTCATGAAAAGTGGGCTAGTATGTTAAAAAAAAACAAAAAACAGGCTGTTCCGAGCCTGAAAGCCGAACACAAAACTCTAAAACACGGTATCATGACATTTTTTTTTTTTTTCTATCTCCTTTTTTGTTTCGAAACCAATGCAACCAAAATTTGGCAGGCATCATCGTCATCACAAAAACCCAAAAATTTACGTATGCGCGTTAAATTCGCTCGGTAAGTTTTCGAGAAAATTGGGCTTTTAGTTTGAAAAATGGCGAAATTTGAATTTTCGCTATACGGCATTTTCAAACATTTATAGAAAATTTCGTATTCCATGGATACAAAACAAAGAAAAAATATATATATATATAACTTTTTAGATATTATATCAAACAATATATCATAGATTTAAAAATATGCCAATTTAAGAATGCCAAAATCCAAGATGGAAAAGTCGAATTTTTTCCATTGTTTTCCTCTAATTTGAACATGCTGAATTCGATGGAAAAGGCTAAAATAACCTAACTTTAATCATAATAATAATGATAATAAAATCACCCCCAGGACGCGCCCCCTCCCCCCTTAAAAGAATGACAGGTAAAGTTTGCAACGAGCTGCTGAAGAAGTAACAGAGTAGATTTTAAAAAAAAAAGGTAAAATCCAAGATGACAGCCGTTGCTATAGCAACTAGACACATGCTAACAGCTTTCTAAGAGCATATTATATGTGAATCGTTCAGACATGCCAACCCGGCATACACATATTTAATTGACCTCAGGTCAAAAGTTGAAAAAAATGTAATTGGCGCACTCCCAAACACAGCCCTCCTCCCCCCCCCCCCCCTAGCCACACCCCCGTCCTTAAAACAGTGCAGAAGATACATTATATAATCAAAAGTTACTATCATGAACAAAAGTTAACGGAACGGACACATCACATGAAAGATCGCTATGATCTACTAGAAACAATACTAGAAACAATATGTTTTGGATGGGGGATATTATGGGAGAGAGAGAGAGAGCATAATAAGGACAGTGGAATTGGGGAAGGGTGATGGTAGAGTGGGGTATAGGCTATTCATAAAGAAGCTAACGAGCGCCTCAAAGTCCATGAAAGTTAGGATAATACGTGTAAGATGAATAGGCTTAATATGTAATCGAAATAAGAGATGGAGAATGATTTATAAAAATAAAAAAAAAGTTGCATTGTGAAAATTCATGCTTAACGGTCCTAATTGGAGGAGCATTTAATTACAATCCAGATTGTGATGTAAGGCTGGACGGAAGGACCGATGGATGAATGGATGGATCTTTGGATGAATGGATGGATGGATGGGTGGAGGATGGGTGGATAGATGGATGGATGGATGGATGGATGGATGGGTGGAGGATGGATGGATGGATGGATGGATGGATGGATGGATGGATACG
>JBCAUA010543477.1:0-16646 GCA_038406235.1 Peronia verruculata | reverse complement strand
ACCCATGGAGCCATTGCGCCCCCCCCCCCCCCCCGCTTGACTATGTTCTTTGTTCTATGCTTTATGTACTCAAGATCCGAGTGCTGACTATACAATACCATGTTGGGAAGTGATTAAGGCGTGACAGAATGATGAAGATGAGAATGGATTACTGCAGTCACGTATAACCATACCCTAGGGAGGCCACAAACCACTCTGGGCATCTTATACCAAGTAGAAATATATTTCAAAATTTAAAACTCTCATTATATAGTATCAACACAATAAACGTTTTTTTTTTTTTTTTTAAGAGAAAATCGGAATATGTGGCCCATCACATAGCATACCGCATAGATCTATACATGTTCTTTATTTGATACTTTTCCCCCTTCTGTACGTTACATTCTCATTCGCCTTTCAACCACCTGCAAACGGTGATCTGTCTTTCTGCACTCTTTGATTACCCTTTTTAAACATATCTCCTGCTATAACATTCTAACTAGTAAAGTTTTCTACAATGCGAGGTGCAATATAGCTGGAACTGCACTGATGCGCCCGGCAAAAGCGCAACACAAACAAGCAATCAAACATATACTGTATTCAAAAAAGACTAGCAATTAGCTTCAATCAGTTCCCAGAAACGAGGGCCTTAAGTCTCGTGTTTTCTGATAAGTGGGCGTGTGACATTTATGCTAGTAATCGTTCATACTTCGGATCCTTGAGCAATATTTCGATGTTGGTTTGTTGCTGTCAGTTGTTGAAAGTGTTGACGGCACTGTTGTTATTGCTGCTATCATAATGATTTGCCTGCTGAAGCTATTATGGTGTTATTATTTTGGGCCAATCACGAACACCACATGACCATGTAGGCCTATGATATATTTTACGCATAGTATATATAGTATATATAATTAATGATCTGGGGCACTAGGGCAAGCTGAGCACACTCTGGCAACATCTTACCTTTTGTACGAATCTGGGATTCTCCATATTGTTGTTTGTATGATATCCTTTGCTGTCAATGACTGTCTTTTACCACACAGTATAGTTTGTGCTTCTCTCTAGGGAAACTTATTTAAAACCTGAAAGATGATTCCTATCACTATGAAACAATCTGCCAACAAAACACTCAATACAAACTATCCAGAGAACATAATGTATACGCACACATAAATGACCAGCTAATCCATATAATAGCAACGGCACACAAAAGACCGACTCTTTTCATATAAAAACTCACTATAAACTCTTCAACAATCTCACAACTCTGCGGCCCTAACAAACCATGCAATGAACAGACTCTAAAATAGTTTTCTTCTCGCCTATTTTCATATCATTATATGAAAGAAGAGCTGAGGATGGATCTGGATCAGCTAAAAACAAAAACCACGACCCAATCATTCTAAAACTGTCTCGGGCCCTCATCACTATTGAAACTTGTCAAGCGGAAAATGCCAATACCTCCCCCCCCCCTTTCTACAGGAAGACACAACGATTAATTCTATGCTAATAATTTACTCCTGCTAGAACAGCTACCCTCAAACTATTGCTTCGGGCTACTGATGAAAACGAACACCCCAAACAGAAAAAAGCAAAATTCATCAATATTCCATGCTATTATATGGAAAATATTACGAGGAAATCGAACACAATGTGCGACTACCGACTACAAGGCAAATTTTGCAACAAACCTAGATCAGTACTTCCATTTAATAGGAGACATAGTAACCTTTGCTGACGCATCGTTAACTAAGCAAATCAAGCAAATTAAAGCAAATCAAATCTGCCGTGAGTACTGAACAGATAACTATGTGGGGTACGATAGTCGGGATCTGATGCTTCAGTCCAGTCGATGTCAAAATTAGAGAAGTAAGGTTTGCTTTAACTCATACTCATCTTGAAAAATATTTAGACATGGAATTCTCATTATCTCACAAAGTCGATATTTTGCCCTCGGGCTTTTAATCCGGCAAATGTTAAAGCTAACCCCAGACTGGTACCAGCTGAATTGACCCCCCAAAAAATGAGTCTGACCGTTACTCACAGAGATAATAAATGATACCAAGGGCATACATACGACTCAAAGCAGCCATGAAGCGGATCTGAAATGCGGAACCTCCAATAGAAAATCAGCCATACTGAAACGTCCAATACATAAACAGATGTTACTTGGTGGTCCACTCAACAACTGGACAACATAGCAAATACTGATAAAGGTACTTCGGTACCTTCTCGCCTCTCAGCTGTCTCGAGATAAAGGTTAGCGTTGAAAATTCCATATGAAAGGTACAAGGAGATTAGTGTATAGTCTGCTCTTCAAGGCTTTCTCAACAAACGGACCATAAACAAGTACCGACAAAATAAATGATGAGAATTTTAGTAAATAAATAGTCCATAAATGACACCTGGTATTTCAGCTCTTAGTTCATTGATAGATGAAACGTTCTGCTTGACCACATACCCCATAGCAGATCTACGTACACAATGATCTAATCTCCATGATGGAAATTACAAGACAGAAATTCCACTAAAGGCAGATGACACAGGAGAGCAAGCCCACTCAGTCCATTGAATGATGAATTGCACCGCTTGACCATTGACTCGAGAGTTAAATTATGAAGCCAATCGAAAAGGAAATAGACAGATACTCGAAACTGCCTTATTATCGCCAATCTTCATAGATGAAATTCAATACTTCGAAGTCCAGTCTACTTAACGAGTGGCTCGTATACATGAAGAAACGCGCTAGATACCGGATTTTACAACAGAGACTAAAGTTACAACCCACGGACCAAAGACTGAAGGTACTGCTTGAAGATCTATAAATAAGAAGTACGATGTGTATACGTATAATCCAGTATAACCCTGCACCGGTGAATTCTAGGGGCAGGAATCCAGCGGCAGATCCTCGAGCCAGGAAATATATGCATATATACATGTATGAGGAATAACATATTTCAATATAGCCTTGTGCTCACCATCTCGTCAACGGCACACACAACTGCACTTCTACAAGGGCTGGGCACAAACTTGACAAACTCACAGACAGCTGGCCCAGCTTTAATTGATTAACGATGTGAACAGTTCATGTCCCCGACAGCCAAAATACAGTATAATCAATAATCAACAGATGTAGATAAGAGTTTCCTATTCTCAAGTATAAATTGTAGTATGTCGAGGGTAAGGTTTGGAGTAGAATTTCGGACTGAGGTTTTGACTTGACGAGAAAATATGCAGATCTAGAATTCAAGTTTAAAGTAAGGACTGAGGCAGTGATTGAGATCTAAGACTAGGACGGGGAGTTACAGTTTGACCCTAGCAGTGTCAATGGATCGTTCTATTCAACGATTGGCTTCCCATAGAGTATATTTTGTTTTGGAATTCCTTTACAAAACAACAAATAGTGGAATCATACAACATTTATATGTCAGATTATACTGCCATTTCTTAAACACGAATGATCACGTCAAAAAAACTAATTCTACAGCCGATTTCGATGGACGCTGTATGGGTTAAAGACTCTTACTCGGCAGCACTGCTTGACTTTCCTAGGACATTTTAGTATAATCCTAAAAGTAGTCCCAGCAACGAGAGGTCTTAAAGCTGTAAATTTCTCCACAACTGTGATAATTTCCGGGAATGTAGGACTGATTTCTTCCGAGTCTCTTGCATCCCCTCTCCGAGTAAAACAAAGAGCTAGCGATGCGGCACCGTGAAATCAGGGTCTCATCAAATTCTGAACATACAGAGTAGTATTGGTACATGTATCATGGTGAAGGCTATTTATTTGTCTTTCTTTGTGTGAAAAATATTTTGTTCTACCGTAAATAGAAAACAACATATTAGCAATTAAAGACGATGGAGGTGACCTGTTGCCGGAGCTGAATTTAGTGAGAAAATAACCGATCAATTTTGTTAATCTTTATGAGGCCATGTCACAAAATCACACTTCTGGGGCTTTTACTCAATCTATTTCAGGAAATTCAACTCTGAAATGCATATTGTGATTGATTTCGAAGGGTTATGGAAAAAAAAAAAGAAAAAAGATTGCGTTAAAAATTCATTCACTGTTGAAAACAAACAAACAAACAAACAAAAACCCACGTGATTTTTTTTTTTTCGGTCGCCTCAGTTTGACGAACACCTGATTTCATCGTGTCGCGTCTCAATTACCATTTCAATTAAATCATACAACAAAAGATTATTAAAAGAAAACTCAAAAGATCAATTCAAAGTCATCGCAACAGTATTATCCGCCCCGCCTCCACTAACTCACCAACTAACATCAGTCATACGGTTATCTTGCCACCTGTGACTCTATCAATGTCACAGCACAATGGGTAATGAATGTGATATCTGCTCTGCACATAAAACAAACGGAAAGTTTTTCGCCGAAGCCGGTGTAATGCCAATGGTTAACACTCAATACTCTCGACTAAGACATCTCATTCTAACTTGTATTGATCGGCTGGGTGTTAGAGCCTACTGACCTGAAGCCAGATCATTTAGATAGATATAAGTACACATATGTCATATTACAATCAAAACGCAAGTTTATAGCAAGGGCTAACAGCGTATTGCCGTTAGATAACAGAAAATTTCAAATCTTACTGATATTTATCAAGTGACTATCTGAATGTATTGACTCTGAGCCTAGAACAGGAAATACAACGTATACATACACAGACGCTGAAAATTGTGGCCGGCAAAGCGATCAAGGGGCTCACAATAAAATATGTGGCAAGGATCATACTATTACTTAACGTTAAACAACCAATTTACCCGGGAATGTCCATACCAAGCAAAAACAATGAGCATTACCGCAACTGGTCCTTGGACACCACTCAAAAGGTAAAGCAGAGGCAACGGAAATAACTGACGGACGTTTTTGGTTTCTCTTTTATCCACATTATTACAAAGTAAAGCTATAAGCTTAACAGTTCACTGAGGGCTTGAATTCTAGCAGCAAGATAACCTTGAATGGTCACAAGAAAACGTCTACTTTTCTGCTGCAAATTTAATGTCCAACTGTGGAAAGCTCTAAATTCAAAGTGAAATTAGCTTCACCAAAACAAATAACGTACTATGTTTTCACCTGGCCACTACCACATTTTAACGTGTCGTTCTAAGAAAAAAGATGGTAAGAAGAATCTGCCCAAGACAAAGCTCTTCAGCAATGACTATGTTGTGTCTAAATATCGAAACGTCTCCGATATTCCTAAATGTATATGATTCTGACGTTGCTGCTCACTACCTTGCTGTTACAGAATTTAATGTCCTGTTATTACTCATCTGATCTGGCACCGCATGAATTCAAACAGTCCTGCTTTGTTGAAATTGAAGTTCCAATATTGCTTGCCATCGTATGGACAGCCACTATGATAAGCGCAAGTGTCCATGCAGCAAGAGAGAACAAATCACTGTTCATTACACAGAGAAAAATAAAAAGAAAACAGAAACAATAGCCGTTAATGAACTGTATGACAAATATGCTACGGAAACGAATTTACATAACAATTCATCCACTCCAGGAGGGTAAAAGAGGAAGTAACAGAGCACCTCTTATCAGATCCGTGCACCAACAAAGAGTAAAACCTCGCATGCCTCTTCTGAAAACACGCCCCTTCCTAGATCGAAACGAGTAAAGCCAGTGTGTTAAACCAGGTTTCCATTGAGTATCGAAGTTCAATAACGCAACAAAGAACAGGTTCTCTAAGCTCCAACATCGAATCCTCTCAGTTTGATGACCTTTGTGTAGCAAGCAATAACTGACACGTTGATTACTAGGAATTTCAGCCGGCGTCAAAGACAGGTGCACATCACGATTTCACAACTGTGTCAGCACGGACAACCACACCGACAAACACACACACACGCGCATAAAACACCACTAGTGTTGAATCTGTCCAGGGCCCGAGGCCATCAGAGCACAGGACAATCCAAAGTGCTGATTACAGACTGACAGTTGAGACGTCTATGAGCAAGTCGGATAAAAGGAAACTCTCTTATCAGGAGCCTGACATGGACCAATTACATCAAAAATCTTCTGATACTATTGAAATTGTAACTGTGACGGTATCTGCACGATGTGTTTGGATTACGTATTTCGGTCTTGATTTTACTTGCTCTTCACATCGGTAGGGACCACAGTCTTCCACATAATAAATATTATGTTTCAACCGCTAGTGTGCACCCAATTAATTGAGCCCTCATCAATATGCAAACCGCATAAGCAATAAGGACATAAATGGAAAGAAATCTATGGCTGTATTCCTTCCTGCTAATTGGGTGTCAGATACACATTATCGGTAGGTAAAGGAAAATGATATTGCAAAACTTGATATACTTATAATGTAATGTATAGTCGTGAGAGCTGGCTTGGAAGACAAATAATTTATTATTTTTTTTCCCAGCATCTATTTCACATTTGACAGCAAATTTCCAGTCTCACAATCTTATCGGCTCATCAATAGACCAACTGAGATAAACATTGTTAATGAACTAGCACTAGACTCGTTTCGTCCGGCTCTAAATACAAATGCGGGTAAGAATTCAGACCAAAAAATTGTGTTCCCCAATAAAGATTCCGCGGACTTTCCGTGGCCTACCACTTTCTTGGCTGCAATCAATAGCACAGTGTTAATATGTTCTTGACATGTAAGATTGCCGGTCAAAACAAGATCTCATTCCTTCCACACACTTAAAGTTTCCCTGTTTCGAGACGAACGCCTTCTCCCTTCCTTCTCCGCCCCATTTCTGCACTCCTCGATTCCTAAAACCTTTAACTCTAGCTATGCACGAGTGAAAGTCACAGCAAAAGATCTTTTATCGTTCCGAATCTTCAGGTACAATCAAATACTATACAAATACTGACACCAGACCATACACATAAATTATCACATGCGAGAGACCAGAGCCTCAATAACAAGTCCAGGATGATCGAACTTATGAGAGATATATCCACATGCCTTCCCAAATATCGCCTCCTCCAACATATTTCATCGTTGGAGAAAGCTTTATCGACAATGCGACTGTTTTTAAAGCATGGTGTTTCCTTTAAGTGGATCATGAGGATCCGGCCACAGGTATAGTAACATCAAGTGTCGCCTATCTTTGTTTTAAATCGGCAAGGGTTTCGTATTGTCGGCAAAAGGTCCAGTTTTGCGAGCTGGGGACACTGGCTGTCAACATCGACGGTTTTCACTTTGTTCACACTCCACTACAATCGGACACTTCATTCCTTCCCTTGTCCCCCCGCCCCCCCCCCCCTCTCTCCCCTTCCTCAACCATGTTGCGGCACTCACGACATAGACTTAAGAAAGGAGTATGCCTACTTGTATTTGAGAAACACGATTCAGACACTGAGAAAAGTTCTGTGGTAGCAAAGTCACTTCGACCAATTATGGACTATGTCATTGTTTTGTTAGATCTTTCCCACAACCATGGCTGAGGAGCAAGGCAAGCGTGGAAAGTGATGAAGATAAGAAAATGCTCGTCCCAAAAGATAACTACATGGCTGAACTGACTCTCAAATTTCTTCGCTTCTCTAACTCAAGACCTTTACACAGACTAGACCAAGAACATCACATGTATCAACAACAACAACAACGATACCAACAACAACAACAACAACAACAACAACAACAACAACAACAACAACAACAACAACAACAACAACAACAACAACAACAACGAATTCAGTGAATGGGGTATAGACCGGTATTAAACTGTCAGTTGTACATAAATGTCACTGATAATAAATTCTTGGGAAACCCCAAAACAGAAGTTCCCATCCCTTTCTCCCTTCTCCGTCCACATTCTCTACAAATCCTATTTCACACTGCCAAAACACAACAGATCAAAAGTGTTTAGCTCCATAGCCAATGCCAGACACGAGAACCACTGACTAGGATATAATCAAGCCAATCCACACTGCTATCAGTAGCGAATAGGATGGTCAAAGTCGTTCCCACCACTTCCTTCATAATGGTGTAACGACAGATCCATTTCGTGGCCTCTACACTGAGCGACAATGAGCTGTTGATGCTAAGTAATCTTAAGAATTTACCATTGTAGTTTCTATCGCTGATTAATTTATTATTATTATTTTTTTTATTCGTTATTATCATATCCGTTATTAACTTGCGACCTTGTGAGCTCCAGCTGCCCTTTTTTTTTTTTTTTGTCTAACCCTGCTGATTGCCTGGCTGGTGAGTATTTGAGCAAAGCTTTCTCTCAACATTTATATCAGAACTTCTTTAAGTCCTTCACATCTTCACTAGGAAGATCTCCCATCTGTGACATAAAACTAAGCATGCCTTCAGTGTGCAGTAATTATAGATACTGTTTAACAAGCATAAGAATTGTATTCATCATAATTATACAAACATTTAGTTTGGCACCTGTAAACACATTTTAAAAAAAAAAAGTCATACGCATGTTATTTTTTTAGTCTACCCTATTACATAATCAGCCTCGATAAATAAATCTGATATTTTCTCAGTGATGTCACATATCCAGATATCTTTGTCTCTACTGTCAACATGGGGTCCAAATGCAAGAGTCCTAAAGAAAAGACCGTGGACTTGCTGAGGGGAAGTTCAACAAACACTGATGTGGAGGCGAAGATACTCGTGAAATATGGTAAAGCCGTTTATGGTTCAAGTCAGCTTTTGGTCCTTGGCTGATACCATGAATAAGGACGATGGGCAATGCCGATGATGAGGATGGCAGTGTTATTTTGTACATGAATATCTGAATGGAAAATGTGAGTTTGTCTATCCCCATCATCATCATGTCCTTCCTTCCTATATTCCTATCCTGTCCATTTTGTACATAAATATCAGATTGGAAAATGTGAGTTTGTCTATCCCCATCATCATCATGTCCTTCCTTCCTTGTCTTTTGCCTGTGGCAAATAACTTCTGTATAAACTGCTGTCTCTTAGTCTTATCATGGTATCTGCTTAAATTTTCCTTCAGTGCTTCTTGCATACTATAAGGCTAATATAAGATAAACATCTCTGCACATAGGTGAATTTGATGAATGCTGGCTAGCCTTATACATTCTGATAATCGTACACATGACATGTTTCAATTTAAGAATTTCATTGATATCGTATGTAGCTAATATTATTGCAATCATGCTGATAGGCTGTTATATGAAAGTACTTAAGTACAATCCATCAATAAAAATTCAGTCATCTAGTCGTATTCTCTCAAGTGCTATTGCAAAATTGTCAAAAGATCACTATGGCCTCAGGCCTTTTCCAGTTTCATTCAAATTTCTGATCATGCACTCTCAGTTCTTGAATCTCCTAGAAACTTCTTAAGGAGGTTGTGTTCAGTGACCTTTTGTCTTTCTTTTTTTTTTTTTTGTGGTAAATGTTCTGTCACACATGTTACAAATGTGATGCCCTTGTCAATAACTTTGTATATCTGAGCTTCAAAGAATTTCATGCAAAAGCCAGCCATGTACCTTCAATACCAAGTGTAACAAGATATCATCTGTCATATACATCCTATCTGACTCTAAACTGAAAAGGCTAAGTGTCTGATGATTTCTCTTTGTTGATGATATGATAATATCAACTCTGCCATCTCTCTTCCACACATTCCATTCCTCACAGAGATGAAATCAACCAATTTTCATGGAATCGACAAAGAAACAATCAATTCTGGAATAGGCACAAGTAGATGCTATAAGATATGCATGAAGACACATGATAATGTCTTAGCTAAATTGCTGAGAGGTAGGTGTTACAGGGTAACTACTTGGTCCTCTGTTTCAAAAATATAAGCAAGTTTATAAAAAGCCTCAAATATTTTGAGGGCACCACAACAAAGTGAACATATGTCTTCTGACCAGGGCGAATGAGTCGGAAGTTGCGCTGAGAAATGAAGATATATGGCTGTTTTTTGGTTGTTTTTAACTACTTTCCGACTAAGATACTAAATTTTTTTCCGACACAAGAAATATTGCGCTGAGAAATGAAGATATACGGCTGTTTTTGGTTGTTTTTAACTACTTTCCGACTAAGATACTAAATTTTTTTCCGACAAAAGAAATATTTTGATATCATAGTCGGAAAACAGTAAAAAACGGTTAAAAACAGCTGTGCCTTGAACTAACCCGCCGTGACTTGTGACTCATGTGCTCTGGGCACAAGACATATCATCAGATTTGTAAGAACAAAAATTTACTATTAAAAAGCCCTTGAAAAAGCCATGCATCTCTGCCAGTTGTCAATCGCTGTAAGTGGTAAAATGGTCTGAAACTGTTGCAAAGATTTGTTTTTACGATTGTCTCCAACTCTACTCAGTATCATTTCATTGAAAAACTTGCACAACATCATTATGTGCATGGCTCCCACATAGCTTCATAAATGTAATCTAAGACATCAATTAAATGCCAACAGAACATAAATATGATGTTCGCTTCACATGCTAGGGATTTCCATTCTAATTCTTTTGTCTTCCCACAGCTGAAATAATCTCTCTCACTGATAAGAATGGTATAGCTGAAAGCAGTCACCATACTATACATTGGAGTCCTGCTGATGGACTGGCAATTGTTGGACTGTCCATCCATGGCCATGTTGACTGATGATGTGCATGACCTGTGGCATCTCTAAGTAACAGTGTGGTTTGAAGCACGGAAAAAGTAAAAATATCACACACAATTGTTATGTATATAACATGTAGATCGAATGTTTTTGTAGACCTGTTTGACAAAAAAGGCAACAGTAATTTCGATAAAATCAGAGTGATATCTTTCTCATTCTACATGACATTTTCATAATTTTATCTGAGCATTCCATATCACCAAACACCTTGATGTTATTGCAGGTTATATACTTCGTCACAGGAGTTGCATTACATCTGCATCCCACAACATGCTCGGTGGGATAGATGTATCCATTTTCCTCTTGAAACATTCACAGAACCTTTAACACAAGAGTGACAATGATAGGAGTGATGGGTTACATAACAGACACCTGTATATTTGCCTTAATGCCATCAGATACAATACTTCTGAAAGCTGTTGCTACCATGATCAGTACTATAAAGAAGTTCCATCCAAGGATGAAAATATCAGATACAAATCTACATATCTTGTACATAAGTTTGCATCTCATAGGTATGACATTCATTAATTCAAGCATGACTACTGAAGGTCTGGCAGCTTTTCATAGGCAGTGAAAGAGCTAGGCAATTCAAAGGACTATTATTCTGTAAAACTCATGGTTTCACAAATAAAGAAAGTAGGAAGTGACCTGGGATAGTATGAATCATGACTGTGACTTACACACTAGGCCTGTGCATGACCGGCATTGTTCATGACCGACGGTTAACCAAAACCAAAACCGTCAATCACTAATTATTATATCGTTTAAATATTTTCCTGCCACGTGGGACGTCAGATGAGTGATGGTTATGGCTATGAGCTAAGTCTATTGCGATCAAAAACAAAAAAGTCGCTATCCATACTCAGCCTAAGTTTCGCTCAATCGACCTCTGACATTGGACTCAGATTAAGAAATGTGGGGTGTGAAACGCAGTATTTCACAAATCTGACCTTGCAGAATAGTCGGGCATCAAATTGTACCGCAGTTTGATACCAAATATTATGTTCATAAATTAAAATTTTAATTAAATAACCAACACAGACGATCACTTCATAAGTCAGAATTTTGAAACAACATATCACGTGTCAAATGTTTGCACAGAGGTGGGATGGTGAGAGAGGAGAAAAATTCACAGCCTGTGCCCGGTGCCTCGAAATCTATCATTCTAATGGTTTTAACCCTAATAGAATCACAAGAAACAGCCAAAATGCAATATTACCACAACAATTTTGATTTATGTTCAAGAAATGACAGTGTAGACACAAATACCAGTACACGTATGAAACAAATTTCCTCTTACTCTTCCTGTATTACAGCTATGTAAAATGTAATTCACATGCAAAAACACTGTAAGCAACACCTTGGCAGATGTCCTTTTGGCACTTCTAAAGTTAAATACTGAGTAAAAACCCAGCGCTGAGTTTTTTCCTTTTTTGTTCCCTCTTTAATAAGCAAAAAAAAAAAAAAAAAGAAGAAATAGACTCATATGCAGAGGGAGGGATATGAAAAAGGTGATATTGGGACGAATGCGTGTCGCTGACAGATAGTTTTCCTGAGATCAAAGACACCGGTATAGCTTTAACCTCACTTCATGGGTGATCATGATCAACAACGTAACTGGTCACCCGTCATTATAACCAGTTAACCATTCATGAGTCCATGACTGGTACGGTATAACCGGTTGTTATGACTGATCATGCACAAGCCTATTACATACATGATTCATGCTCAGCAATATCTTTTATCATAGACAATGACTATGTGTCAACAGTCAATGCACTTGTGTGAACAATAAGCAAGACAAAGCCTGACAAGTTTAGCCAAACTACAGGACTTCTGGGAAATAATGATGATGAAAAGAGCTGTTTTTAGTGAGCACACAGACAGAAAAAAAAAAAAAATAATGGAATATGGAATTTATGAAAAGGAAATATTAGCAATGACTAGATCTAGAATTCCTCTGCTTTCTTGGTGATAACAAACACATTTTCAAAAATTCACATTCATCCATGTCGATCTATGCTTAAAATGATTCTATCCCATAATGTTGATCAGATACATAACTTTTTTAGTCTTTTCACATGAACCATAATGCCCCTTGTAATCAAGGATTATTTTCAGCGTCTCAAATTAATAGGAAGATCATTGGGCCATATGGTCAAAACCATGAAAAAGAACTGATTTTTTAAATCTTTAATCTGTCTCAAAAAGACTGAAATTAGTGAAATATCAGATAATACACTTTTTTGGGGGGAAAGACTAAATGTAGGCCTATTACCAGTACTTATCTTATTTGTCTGAATACGAAAAACCGCATTTGCAATGTTTATTCTAGCACATTTTACTCCAGCTGCAGCTAATCTATTGAAAAAGCTCCCCTTATAATTATATGACCACGCCCAAGTTCTTATCAGTTCACATATTTGGTTACTACTTTCAGGAACTTGGACTTGATTCTTTAGGTTACTAAGGATCCCTAAATCATGTCCCGAGGTTGCTATTGATATTACAATGATATTATTAGGTCTTTCTAGCCTGAAGTTACTTTTCTTTTTCATATAGTTCAAAATAATTTTGTTTCTACTCTGCTCTAGAGGATGGATACTAGATCTAGATCTACTAATACTAGATTTTCTAGATCTAGATTAGCATTCTGAGTGATGAGTCTGAGAATAAGATTAAGAAGAAATGGATCTAAACTAAGTGTCTCCTTTGCTGGGTCAAAGATAAACTGTATGTGAGAGCAACCAACGGTCTGGACGACAGAGGCGTAAAATCAGATAGCTGTAGGCTTGAATACACCGTGAATCACAATGTTAATTGAAACAACATCTTGAAATTCGGTTCCAGCTGGTGCCTTGTCTTGTAAGTCAGATCAAGGCAGGGAGAAACATGTCATTGTGTCTCGAATCTGGATCTAAATCTAATATTAGATCTAGATCTAGATCTAACTGTAGATTAAAAACATCTGAGTAACTTACGAGACTGATGAAAAACCTCGCAAACTGCTTTTCCATCATCGTTGGGATACGTCAAGAACGTAACAAATTTCAATAGAAAGTTTTAAGATTCATAAGCCTTGCATTCCCTGGTCGCTGGGGCAGGAAGGAGAATAAACATTGGTGCAAGGGACGTAACTTCAAAAACAGTATGCTATACAGGAACAGATAACCAAAATTCAGGAATATGGGAGATTTCATGATAGTTTCCCTTCCGTCGTATTGTAGGGATGTCGCATCAGATTTGTTGTAAAATTTTAATACTTATTACGGAACATCAGTTTCATAATAATAATAATAATAACAATAAAAATGAATGCTTGTTGATGCACTATCAAAGTTTATTTTTGAAATGAAAAGTAGTTTTAAGCTAGGCGTGATGGAGAATTTTCCACAATAAATTACATCAGCAACAAAGGGTGACAATGACAAAGAAATTAGGCCTATGTTAGATCAGGAAGACAAAGTCAATAATACACATTCATAGGATTTACAAAACAAGCGTAATAATAGTCGTATGACGTTTATTTGCAGACAAGCTAATCATCTCAAATTCATACATCCATATGCACATTCGCCCTCGTGAATACATTTGACAAAAAGTCTACAGCATGTGGAGCAAATTAAAAAAAAAAAAAAAAAGCAAGGCTCCACCCTTAGTATTCTATTGTCTTTTTTTTTCCCCCTCCTCCTCCTCTCGTAATCGCCGCAACTGGATCCTTCACTTCAGTACTAGTATTACAATACATTTAGACCAGTATCCTTCACAAAATGCTAGCTATACTCAATCACCTCAAGGGCAACAATAAGAACAACGTATTGAATTAGTACTTGACCCATCTAACTAAGTAAAGTATTTCAATTTCTTTCACCTGCGACCATCTTCTTCATCGCAAAACGCGATTTAAATCTCACAAAGCGGGATGTTGATAGATCTAACTCATGTTCACGAACTGATATATATATATATATATGTATATACGAATTTTTTTTTTTTTCAAAGAATGGAGGTGTAGGCTATGCAATAACACGCCTCTTTATGAGACGGACAACGAACCATTACATTTTTTTAAAAATAAGCTTAGATGTGAAGAAGACCTAAATGTAAACCTTTCCATGTTTAAATACAGGCTTGCCGATGACCAAACACAACAAATTAGGATAAGGAACACAATCACACCAAGAGCAACAGTATGCCCATAATTAATTGGGGTTAAAAAAAAAAAGTTTATCGTGGAATCGTTTTGACCAGCCTTACCACCTCCCTTTACCAGGCACCAGAAATGCTTGAACACTTCACTTAAACATGAAAATTCCTGAAATTTCATGGTTTTAGGAAATTCTCTCCTAGTCACCTCATAATTTCATTTATTCAACTAAAAGAAGAAAAAAAAAAAAAAAAGATAAATCAGTTATTTTTTTTGGTGACCAATCTTCTAAATGACACTTAATGTGATTTTTTCCCCCTTCATCACACTAAATGTTCGAAATCTCTGGTGTCTCTGCTAGGAAGTAGTAGGGCTAATAAAAAAAAAAAAAAAATCCCCATTACAGCAGGAGGTACACCAGCTACAACAACGAAAGGAACAAGAACGAAACAGTGTTAAAGACAGCAACGTGAACATCCTCTAACAGCACCGAAAGGAGTACGCATCGCACAACAAATACTAAGAGTAGACAGTTGACTTAAAGGGCAAGCCCGTGGGCCTATGAGGTGCAAGGACAAGACCAATAAACGATAACAACAGCATAACAGCAGCAGCAACAACAAGGAATAAGCCAGAGATATCAGTATTGAATGTAATCATACACAACAATTGTAGTTTTATAGATAAACATTATCATTACAATAAAATATTCTCCATGTCTGACAATACACAATGATATTTAGATCTCTCAGTTTCGGCTCGGACCAAATTGGTCGCCTTGTCTTCATGCCCGGAGCATACGAGCTTTTCTCCCGCCTTGAGAACCTCTGAGTGGTCAAGCCTTGATGTCTGGAACAAACACAGTGTGGTCAAGCCTTCATGTCCGGTGCAAATGATGTGTTTGATTTTTGCTGTCGAGACAATTTCTGTCATCAATCCTTGGTAGGCGGGACAAATAATGTAATTAATTCATAATGTCCGATACAAGAACTGTGATTAACTCATGATGGCCCACAGAAATGTTGAGATTAACTCTTGATGCCCGGGACAAATGCAATGATGAGGATAAGCAGAAGAATCAGAAGCAGAGCCGTCCCAAGCACAATACTGGCCACTGCTAGGTCACGTGCTGATTTGCCCAAGATGGCGGCCTTGGCAAACTTTCCTTCTCGTTTGGCGAACTGAGCCTGTGGGCATGAAAGAAACCAGGGAGAAAGGGGAGGATAGATTATTGTGGTATCTTAGAAAAAAAAAAAAAAAATTCTTCACTGATGCACTTCAATAACTATCACAGCTACCACCAACAATAACACTATCGTGACCATCGCCTTATACAAGCGTATCAAAATTTAAAACAAGCTGTACCAGCGACTAACCTAGTACACTTAAAGATACAAACACCAATCCGTAGAACTCGATATGTCAAAAAGTTAATAAACTGATTACTGACCAAAATTTTCGAACCTTTTGGTTCATCATCAAGGTAACAACAACCATGACCACCATGATAGGCACCATTAACAGACCTCCCAAACTACATGTAGCACCACTATCACTGTCACCAGAATGTCATTGCTAGAAATACATGTATCACACCATCACCCCTGTCATCGTTATCACTGCTCTCCATCAGCCTTATCACACACCGCTAGCACCATCACCACCATCATCATCACTGACGCTGTCATCTCGACATGCGCCATCATCGCAGGTACTATCATTAATACCGGTAGCTACATCGACAGATAGATAGATAGATAGATAGATAGATAGATAGATAGATAGATAGATAAACAGACAGACAGACAGATAGAATGATAGATAGATAGATAGATAGATAGATAGACAGATAGATAGATAGATAGATAGATAGATAGATAGATAGACAGACAG